>PVLA01006767.1:0-117342 GCA_004027455.1 Hydrochoerus hydrochaeris
AAAAAAAAAGAAGCAGAAGTAAGAGGAACTGCAGCAGGAACTGTTACCTAGCAACTAACAGAAACTGAAGTATACTTGCTGAGGGAGGGTATTTTCTGCTACATAATGGATACAGATTTTGAACACTTTTTCATTTGTTGTAGTTTTCTTTTGAGAATTTTCTAGTCAATTCATTCTCCCATTTATTGATTATATAATTAGCTTTTTTGTTGTTAAAATGTTTTTAATTCTTTGGGTATTCCAGATATTAGTTCTCTAAACAGATACTGACTGGAAGTTTATTCTATTGTATTGATTTAAAAATCATTTTACATCAATTATATAGTTAATGAGATTGAATTTGTTATATTTCTTTTGAAAGTAAAATACCAGGTTGAGCATAGGCTTAATATAATATGGTGGAGCCAAAACCAAAACCAGAAAAACTAGCGGTATAAAATTAAAACCACAGTCATATATTATTCTTTACTTACAATATTTTTCCCCATGATGGAGTTGGGCTATGAAGTATACAATAACTAAAGTCTACATTGATGTATACATGGTTAGACAGAGAATACCAGGAATCAATTTATGATTTCTTGTCTTTATCCGTTTTCTATAACTCAAGATCCATAAGATTATTGAGTCTTCCATCTGACTTTGGTTTTTTTTTTGGGGGGGGTACTGGGGATCGAACTCATGACCTTGCACTTGCCAGGCAGGTGCTTAAGCCACTGAGATAAATCCCCAGCCCTCCATCTGACTCTGAAAAAGAGATCATCATAGAAATGTAAATCATTACCTTGTGTCCATATGGAAAGTCTTGATATCAGTTTCAAAGGCATAATTTAATCAAATGCTGTATGAAAATCTCCATAGTAATCAGATTACCTCAGAGGAACAACTACAGGGTATTTTTCAAACTATTTGTAGATTATATTGAACCTCTCAGATGTCAGTTCTGGTGGAACTGCAGTTTCACAAACTTTTACAGGTAGAAAAATTCTCAGTGCTAAGAAACTTGAGACGAATGAGTACAGTACAAAGCAAAGTTTGCTCAGATGAAGGAACAGGGCTGTTAGAATATACCTCTAGGTAAACTATTATTTCACAATATGGTGGTCATACTACATAACTGCAGAACCTCAAATTTGAGGAAAATGCTTCTATGTCTGATTTTTTTTTTTGCAACTGACTGGTGACACACATTGGCTAGTTAGTTTCAACTGGGATAGCTTGTCAAAAATGTATGCCACCTATCTAGTGTCTTCAGCAATAGAACAGCCCCTATTACAGTGTAAAAATCTCTGAAAGTGCTGTTTAGAAAGGTCTGCATTCAGGGTTTCCTTCATTGGGAGTGGAGCTACAGAATGTGATTCATGAAGTACACTGGCACCAGTAACCATTAAGAGGGTTCTTTCCTTTTATTTATATTGATGAGAAATGATAGCTTGAAGATACAGGGTTTAAATTTGAGAAAAAGATGAATTATTAGTTACCAGAATCATGTAGCCTATTAGCAACTACATCCAGTTCATCAGGAACAGAAGACAAGGGGAGAAGATGCCTTTAAGACATCATTCACATAGGGAAGCCTCCAAGATCAAAAGTAACTCAACAGAAATAGGAACTTCATCACACAGCAGTTGACTTTCCCATGGGTGAGAAGGTTGCACATCCCACATAGTGCTGCCACGAAATTGCTCTGTCATACTAAGAGGGGGCTGGCAGGTTGTACAAGTAGGATGTCCCATCTCCTGGCTCACTTCATCAAGACAGACACTGGAAACACCACTTGGCATCACTGAAGATCTATAAAATCTTCCTGTCAAGGAAACAGAAATGCTGAGTTCCAGCTTTGGAAAAGCATTGTGACAAATGTGTTCAGAGAGAGTAGAATTTGGAGTGCTGTGACTTTAGTTTGTAAGAAGCACCTGGTGTGTGTGCAGATCTATAAACTAAGAACCAGTAGGTCTGTACTGAATACATTAGCCAGCCCAAGGAACAGCACAGTTGTCAGAAACTTTCTGTGGCTGTACCGGTAATGATTGCCTCCAGAGTGGGGCCTTAGCCCTTTAAGACTACACTGATGTAGGGAAGTGTCCAGAGGCATAGTAGCTAGAGATAGAGAGAATTCAATTTCTGCTTGTACAAAGAGACAAAATTCATAGACTAAAAATTAGAAATGGCAAATAAAAATGTCTCAAAACTAGAAGGGAGATGTTTTGGAGCAGTAGTCTAGAAATGATCCAATAATTGTAAATTGAGTGGAAACAGCTTAATTTCTGACAAGAACCAATTTTTAAAGGGCATGGATATGATTCAAATGAAGAAAGTTTGTGGCATGTCTCGTCAAATATTTAGGATATATAATCAATATGAGGTGCAATATGGACTTAAATCCAGGAAATTCTGTCAAAGGCCAGGTGATAGAAAGTATCAAGAGTAGGGTCTATCTCTCAAATGCATCTGTACAGGAATAAAACAGTAAACTTAAACTCACCAATCATATAAGGACACAATGTCAAACTAAACTCAATCCATTTAAATACAATGTGTAGCTTTAAATTTTCAAGCTTTATATTTTCAAATTATCATGAGACTGCATAAACTTCATTTCAGTGTGAACTGTACATGAGAATGACTGAAGTATAGGAGCTAAGTCTGGCAGACGTCCCTTTTGTCTCAAGCAATAGCCTGGAATGCTAATAATGAGTTTTCCACAGATTTTTAGTTAAGAGCTACATTAACCAGACCCCCTCAAAATATTCTGGAATTTTAAAATGTGTTAATTTGCTAGGACTTCAAATATGGATTAAGTTAAGCCAACTTTCTTGGTTTTTTAATGCCACTTTTTAATAGGTGGCAAATGGGTCCATCTTAGATTGAGGAAAAGGCTGACTCAGATTCATGGTTGGGGATTTAAAACATTTATATCCTTTTATATATAGCTCAGTAGGCACCAGCTCTCCACTGGAAAGAGGGA
This sequence comes from Hydrochoerus hydrochaeris, assembly GCA_004027455.1. Lineage (NCBI taxonomy): Eukaryota > Metazoa > Chordata > Mammalia > Rodentia > Hydrochaeridae > Hydrochoerus > Hydrochoerus hydrochaeris. The sequence goes on from PVLA01006767.1 coordinate 2,969, forward strand.
TCAGTGTACAGTTTAAAAATCTGTGATTTCATACACAAAATTCCATGCAAATATATGGACGTGCTGCTACTTAATATTCCCTGACAACTTTTTGTGAAATCTGTTGGTAACTTTTCTTTATGTAAATGTTGGTCATTGGTGTTGCTCCCTTTATTTCTTGGTCAATCAATCTGCATAAAGATTTGTACATTTTGATTTTTTTTAAAAAAATATGGTTTATTTCATTGAACTTTATAACTGTGTTTTTTCAATTTCAAGGATTTCTGCTTTTATAGTTATTATTTCCTTTCTTCTGGTGCTTGACTTTAATTTTTCCTTATACATATGTGTAGGACTAATTTGAAACCTTATGATCATAAATTTAAGATGTTCTCTTTTTTTCCTAAAGGAACCCATTAATGCTAAAAGATTCCCTTTTAGTACTAGCTTAGCAGCATCACACAAATTTTGATGTGCATTATTTTCATTTTCAATTAGTTGAAATTACTTTCTAATTTCACTAGCCTCTTCCTTTTTTAAACATAACTTAAGAAGTGTGTTGTTTGACTTCTAAATAATTAGATATTTTAAAAATAGCTTTGTTATTAGTTTTCTAGTTAATTCTGTTATAGTAAGAGAACATATATTGTATATTGGCAATCATTTTAATTTCTTAATGCCTATTTAATGTTTCACAATTTGATTTTTCCTGGTCAATTTTCAATGAGATTTTCAAACAAATATGTATTCTCCTGTAGTTGGGAAGAATGTTTCATAAATGTCAATTAGATTAAGTCTGTTAGTAGTGCCATTTAGTTATTTTATACTGGTAATCTTCTGACTACTTGTACCATCAATTATTGAAAGGAACACTTCAAATTTTATAATACTTGTGATTGTAATTTTAATTTCTTTCTGTTCTATTTCTTTTGGTTTCTTGATTTCTGAAATCCTGTTATTAGGTACATAAATATGTAGGAATGTAATATTCTCTTGATGAATTAACACCTTTATCATCAAAATTGTCTTTCCTAGTCCTGGTAATATTCTTTCATCTAAAATTTACTCAGTTGTTAATATAGCTTAGTGTTTGCATTGTACACATTTCTCCATCCTTTTATTATATATATACCTGTATGTAATAATAATACTTAAATTTGTAGACGTTTTTGGAGACAACATATAAAAATGTTCATTTTCAATGCAACATGGCCATCCCTTTCTATAAGTTGGTGTGTTTGCATCATTTACATTTAATGAGATTTTTTATTTGTTTGACATTATACCTATCATTTAAAATATTTTTATATTTACCCTTTTCTTTCTCATTCCTTTGTTTCAGTTCTTATTCATTTTATTAAGGCATTCCACTTTTACTGATCTATTGAGCTTTAAAAAATTTAGTGCATAAATTTGCAGTACATAATAATCACATTCACTGTAGGTAGGGGGTATATTTACATAATACTTCCTAATTCTTTTTTCACTCTCTTCTCCTTTCCTCCTCTCTCCCCTTCCATCTCTTAGTTCCCTTCCCTTTTATAAAAGACCTGTCTCCTTATTTCCTATTCTCTTTTATTTTGTTCCTTATTTATCTTTTTGGTTTCTTATATGAGAGAAAACTTGTGATATATAAGTTTATGTATCTGATTTATTTCACTTAATATTTTGGTCTCAAAGTACATCCACTTCCCTACCAGTGACTAAAATTTATTCTTCTTTATGGCAAAGTAGTATTAATTTTGCATTTTCTTTGTCCATTCATCTGTTGATGGTTCTAGAGTCCACTTCCAACATTTAGCTATTATGGTATTGTGCTATTATAAATGTGAGTGTGAATGTATCACTGAAATATGTCTGTAACTCCTTCAGGAAAATACTTAGAAGGAGAATAGCTGAGGCGAATAGAATTCCTGTTTTTAATTTTTTTAAGAAACTGCATGCTGATTTGCATGATGATTGTATTAATTGCTTTCTTACCAACGATGTAGAAGCATTTCTTTTTCCCTGCAGCTCACCAGCATTTACATTTTTTCATGTATTTATTGGTTATTTGTACTTCTAAGAAATGTGTATTCATTTCAGTTGCCCATTTTTGATGAAATTTTTATTTCAGGAGTCTAATTTTTTAGTTCTATATATATATGCTAGATATGAGTGCTCTGTCTGATGAATAGTTGGCAACATTTTTTCCCATTCTATAGATTGTCTATTCAGTCTAATGGTTGTTTCTTTGGTGTTGCAGAATATTTTTAATTCCATTTGTTGATCCTCGATATTGTGTATTTGGGGTTCTGCTCAGAATGTCACTGCCTATGCATATGTCTTCAAGAGTTTTGCCTATTTTATCTTCCAGCCAGTTAACTGTTTCTGTTTTAACATTTGTATTTTAAAAATTTAGATTTTGGATTCCCTTCAATTTTAGTTTAGTACATGGTGAGAGATATAGTTCTAAATTCAATCTTCTGCATGTGGATAGCCAGTTTTCCAAACACCATTTATTAAACAGACTATTTTTTTCTCCAATTTTTGGCCCTTTTGAAAAGATTAGATTGTTGACTGTGCCTGTAGTTGCTTCTGCATCCTCTATTTTGCTCCTTTGACTCACATGTCTCTTTTGTGCCACTATCATGTTTTTTTTACTGTAGCCCTGTATTACAACTTTAAGTATGGGAGTGTGTTGTCTCATGTTTTGTACTTGCTGCCTTGGGTTACCTTTGTTATTTTGAGTCTGTTTTGACTCAGTGTGAATCTTTTCTTTGTTTTCTCTAGTTCTATGAGGAATACTACTGTTAGTATTTTGATTGGGATTGTTTTAAATTTGTGTATCAGTTTTGGAAGTATGAAGATTTTATCAGTATTGGTTCTGCTTATCCAGGAACACAGATATTTCTTCATTTTCTGATGTCCTTTTTGATTTCCTTTTCCAGAATATTCTATTTTTTACGATAAAGATCTTCCACTTTCTTTGGTTAAACTTCTGAGTATTTAATTTTTTTCGATGAATAGTATTGTTTCCTAATTTCTTTCTCAATGAGTTCATTATTGGAATACAGAGACACTTTCTTTTTATGTTTTTTTATTGTATCTTGCTACACTACTTCATTTAATTACTACTTCTTGGAGTCTTTTGTTGGAATTTTTGGGGGTCTTATGTGGAGGATCATGTCTGTGAATCAAGGTAATTTGATATCTTTCTTATGTATATATTTCTTTTATTTCTTTCTCTTGGTTGATTGCTCTGGCTGATGTTTCAACTATCATACTGAACAGGAATGGTGCTATTGGACACCCTTGTTTTGTTTCTCATTTTAGGGGCAAAGTTTTCATTCATTCCTCATTTAACATGATGTTGGCAATAGTTTGGTCATGACTTTTATCATATTGAGATAAGGTCCTTCTATATATTTTTTCTTCACAGTTTTCGTCATGAATAGATGATAGATTTTGTTAAATGCTTTTCTGAGTCTTTTGAGATGATCATGTGATTTTTGGCCTTGCCTCTATTAACATAGTATATTACATTTATTGATTTGCATATATTGTATCATCCTTTTATCTCTGCAATTAAGCCTACTTGTCATGATATATGACCTTTTCTAAAATTTGGGCCATTTTCTTTGCCAGGATCTTGTTGAGGACTTTTGCATCTATTTTCATTAGAAACTGGCCTGTAGTTCTCTTTTTTGGTTAAATCTTTGTCTGGTTTTGGAATCAGGGGAATGATAGCTTCCAAAAATGACTTTGGGAGTATTCCTTCCCTTTTAACTGTATTAAAGAATTAGAGTATTGGCCTTAAATCCTCCCCAAAGAACTTATACAATTCAGTGATGAATTTATCAGGTTCTGCAATTTCCTACATTGGTATTTTTTATTACTGCTTCAATTTAATTGCCTGTTATTAGAATATTCAAGGTTTTATATCTCCTGGTGATTCATATGTATCTAAAAATATATCCATTTCTTTTCAATTCTCTAATTTATTGGAGTACAAGAGTTCAAAGAAGTTACTAATAATCTTCTTTTTTTGATAATATTTTTGTACAGTTCTTTTTGGTAAAGATTATGTTCTGAATTAAAACATACAGGCATGATGTTTCACAAGTTCCTTGCAGTTAATATCATTTCAAATGAAATATAAAAACGTTAAAATTCTATATAATCCTTTATCTTTCCTTTCAGTCTTAGTTATATTTCAACTAGTTTTATCTTGGATTACATTTACTTACCTTGAGGATTTTATTAGACAATATTCTAATTTTTTGCTTATAATAGTCATATGTATTTCAAAGGCTTAAAAAATTGTATATTTGCCAATATATTTACCATTTTTCTTATCTTTCTCCTTTCTTCAAGTTTTCAAATTTTCTTCCAGTATAATTTCCTTCTGCCTAAAAAGATGCCCTTTTTAGAGCAAGTTTTCTGGCAATGTTTCCCTTAGTTTCTCTTTATTTTAGATTTTTTTCATATTCATTTGTGAACTGCACAGAGTTCTGGGTTGATAATTCCTTTATCTTTTAGTAAACAATTCTGGATTGGAAATTTCTCTCTCTTTATCAGTATATCTCTTTGTGCCCCACATGGTTTCTGATGAAAATTCTAAACATATTCATATCATTTCTTCCCCATATGTAAAAGGCCTTTTTTTCTCATATTTCTTTCAAGACCCTTTATTTTCATCAGTTTGATTATGATATGTTGAGTTTACATTTTTGGGTTTCACAGAATTTATTAAATCTGTACATTTGTTTTTCACTAAATGAGGTATTATTAGACCATTATCTCTTCAAGTAGCTTTTCTTTACCATTTTTGTTCTTTTTCTCTTGGGATTCTAATGACAGAATGTTAAAAATGTAGATATTGTCCCAAAGGTCACTACTATGTGAATTTATTTTCAATTTTTCTTACTCTTGTTCAAATTAGATGATATATGTTGATCTAACTTTAGTTTTCACGTTCTTCACCTACAAGAGTCTGGAGATTATCTTTCTTTATAGTTGAGTAGCTTGCCTTTGTACAAAAGTGCCATATCTTGCTTATCCATTCTGCAGTTGATGGGCAAGCTACCCTGACTTTTCCTTATTCCCTGTCATGAGGAGCATTGCTTTCTCTTCTTTGACTTTTAGTCTAGGAATTTCCTTTCAAGCTAAATGTGTTTCTTGTATAAACCATATTGATAGATTTTGTCTCCCATCTACTCTGCCTTTCTTTTCATTGGTGGATTGAGACCATCTATATTAGTGTCTATGGCCGACATATACTGGTTCATCTCCAACTTGCTATTTTCCTGCTGTTGGCTCCCTACTTTTCCCCTCCACTCAACTGTTTGCCCTGCTTAATGATCCCTGTCTGCCGCTGCTCCTGGTACCATGGTCATTTTTATCTCTCTCTAGAATGTCCTTTAATATTCTTTGTAGGATTTGTTCGGTGGTCACAAATTCCTTCAGTTGTTCTTTGTCATGGAAGTATCTTGTTTCTCCATGAGTTTTAAAAGATAGTTTTTCAGGGTACCTCAATCTGATCTGGAAATTGTTTCCTTTCAGGGGTTGAAATACTTTACTCCAAACTCTTCTTGACTTGATGGTTTGTGTTGAGAAGTCTGTCATGATTCTGATGGGTTTTCCTTTATAGGTGATCTGTTTCTTTTCTCTAACATCCTTTAATATTCTGTTCTTGTGCAGAATTTCTGGGATCATGATTATCATATGTCTGGGTGTAGGTTATTTTGGTTATGGCTTGGTGGAGTTCATGCTTCACTTATCTGTATGTCAGGTCTTTTTCACATGCTTGGGAAGTTTTCTGCTATTACTTCTGTAAATAGTCATATTATTTCATTTGTGTTGACACCTGCTTTTTCACTGACACCTATCACTCTTAAATTATTTATCTTTGTGTCATCTTACAGGCATTGAATTATTTACCAGTTTCTAGTTATTTTTAAGGGATCTTTCCTTTCGCAATCACTAGCTGCAAACCTGTCTTCAAGCTCTGAAAGTTTATCTTTAGTTTCTTTCAAGTGATTTTTTGAGCTTTCAATGAAGTTTTTAATTCCTTGGATATCTCTTTTAATCTGTTTCCTGCATTCTATATCTCTCATATTGTTCATCCAAGGTTTCCCATTTTCCTATGCTCCTCTATTTTTTTATCCTTATCTTCTTTAGATATGCTAGACAATTCTTTTATTATATTTTTCATTCCTTCTTTTACTTGAAATAGCATGTCTGATCTAATTTCTTTTATTGTCTCATGAAATTATTTCTTTACTTCAGTTGCCATCACTTCAGAATCTTCAGGTGTGTGACTTCCGATCTCTTCCATATTTACATCTGCTAGACTTGCTCTGTATAGTTTGGAGAGCAGAAACTGCTTTTTGCTTCTTTGTCTAGACATTTTCCTGGGTTTTTCCAGACAAACAGGTTGTAGGCTTCCAGTTACTTCCCTTGTTGACTGTCCACCCACAAGATATGGGAATGTGTCAGGCACCTGGGTTTCTCCTATGCTAGGTTCCCAGGAGTGCAGAGCTGGATTCTCCAGACATGCACAGCTACTTTGGGGCTCTCCTGATGGTGGCAGGTGCACAGCAGCTTGGCTGGCTGGTTCTCCCCACCAGAACTGGCTACTGGTCCCTGATGGCTGCTGGTAGGCTTGTAGGTGTGTCTAGGTTCAGTTTCTTCTTCTGGTGCTCACAGTTCTATGCTAATGTCTGTGTCGTATTCCAGAGATGTGGTGGTTGTGGACCTGATCTTGTCATCTGTGTGTGTCTGTGCACCGGGCTATTGTCCTATGTCTTCAGGTTCTCCTCAGTCTTATATTCTTACAGCCACCCTGCCCTCCTTGATGTAATGGGTGAGGCCCAGATCACAAACTCACTGACTTCAAGGGGGTCCATCCTCTGGGACAGAATAGAAGGTCCTAGAGCATGGACTCACTGTTCTCCAGCTGGCCCACCCTCCAGGACAGAATGCTAAAAATGAATTTTTTAAAAGCATGTTCTCTGGATCAGTTGCATGAATATTTTATCTTAGTATTGTTAATGTATATTTCAATATGCAGTTTTCAAAGCACCAGTACAATGCTGGAATGAATCACATTTAGTCATGAAGTCTACTTTTAATGTGTTACTGGAAACAGTTTGCTATTTAAAAAAAAAATTTTTGTTCTTTTGAAATAACACAATTTACCATTCTAACAATTTTATACAGTTAAGTGGCATTAAGTATATTCACACTGCCATGCAATCATCATCTTTGCTCAACAATCTCAAGAATGTTTCACCACCTCAAACTGAAACTTTTTACCACTAAATAATAGCTCTTCACTCCAAATGTCATTCATTGCTCTCTTAATCACTACTCTATTTTATGTCTATGACTTTGACTAAGCTGTATACCTCATAAGTGGAATCTCACAGTATTTATCTTCTTTTGCTTATCTCACATGACACAATATCTTCAAGATTTTATTCATGATACAGTATTTCATTACATTTTGAGTATCAATTATATGTATATTCCACATTTTGTTTATTCATCTCTTGATGAGCATGTGGGTTTTCCCCATATTTTAGCTGTTGTGAGCCATGTTATAAATGTTGGTGTTCAAGTCCCTGCATTTAATTATACCATGTTGATATCCAGAAGACAAATTGCTAAATTATATAAAAATTCTCTGTTTGAAGACTGTCCATACTGGTTTCCACAATGGCTGCACAATTCACATTCCCATGAACAATTCACAAAGGAATCCATTTTCTCCTCACTCTCACCAACACCTGATATTTTCTTTCTTTCTTTAATAGTAACCATTTTTTTCTTTAACAGTAATATTATTCTGATTACTGAAGCTTGTAATACTTTTAGTATATTTTATTTTAAAATGCTAAAACACATAAAACACGATGTAACAATTTAACCACTTTAAGTGTATGATTCAGTAATGTTATATTTACATTTATGCCAATATTACTGTGTTCTGATTTCTTCAGCTTTGTAATATATTTCAGAATAAGGAAACATGAGTCTAAATTTTTACCTTTTTGAAGCTTTATTAACTATTAGAAGTCTCCTGAGTTTACAAGTGATATTTAAGATAAAGTTTTCTATTTCTACAAAAATGTCATTGGAATTTTGATAAACTGTGCTGAATATGTAAGTTACTTTGGTTAATATTGACAATAATAATTCTTCAAATCTTTAAACAGCCACATCTTTCCATCTATTCATGTCTTCTAAATTCTTTCAGCAACATTTTGTTCTTTTGATTGTGCAAGTATTTAAGTTCGTTTAAGTTTATTATTAAGTATTTCTTCTTTTGCTGTTATTATAATTGAAATTTTTTCACAATTCCTTTCTAGATTATTCATTGTTAACATACAGAAATGCAACCAATTTTCAAAATTGATTTAAAATCCTACAGCTTTTCAACATCAAAGATTAAAAGTGATAATTTTACTACTTTTAATAGACATGTAAGGACACATTATATCCTGATGAAGCCTGACAAGAAAGTTGATCACAAGAGTATTACACAAGTAATAGTCCCTCAAAATTAAGAAATAATCAGCTGTACAAGACCTCATCAACTGTCAATAATATTCATCTTAAAAGTGATGTGTTTTTGGGGTGGGGGCTTAGCTCAGCAGTGTAAGCACCTGCTTGGTAAACACAAGGTCATGGGTTTGATCCCTGGTACAAATAAATAAATAAATAAATAGAAAAAGTGGTGTGGTTTGATTAATTCTGCTTCTAGATCATGAAGCATCAGTATTAGCCTTTTCTTAAAGAAACCAAAAATGTATATTGGAAAGATGTTACTCATCTTTCCAAAGTATTTCAACCAACTTCTCCTTCCTTTCCTCTACTACTCTAAGAAAATAAATTTCTACATTAGTATTTATACTTTTATGGTTCCCAAGTTTGCTCAAAAGCAAAGCCTAGTTCCTATTAACAATCCTAACAGGCTAGATTACTATACTGTGTATGATTTTGCAATTCAGATAGAAACATATAAGAATTGAATTCTTATTACCTGAGCCACGTGCTAGATCTTGGAACATGAGGCCATTAAAGAAATTGTAGGCCTAAATGATACTCTAATGTGAAAACCTTAGCACTACAGAACACACCATAGATTATTATTATAGCATTCGTTATGAATGCTATTTATTAAAAACAACTTAGTTGAAGTGTCCTATCAAATATTTTTTTCTATCAAAGTTTGACACTAGCTCACAGTCAAACATAATTCCACAACAGACGCTATACTCAATATGGCAGCAAGAATTAAGCTGTTAGCGGGAAGAAGATAAAAATATGTTTCTGTCACTAATTAATCTTTATTTCTAGTATTTAAAAATATTTATCTCATAGTAAGCAAATAAAGGACATAGCATCAATTAAAGAATAAATGTGTAACATAAAAATAATTTGAGAAGGAAATCTAGTGTTCTGCTTTCTTCAAATTTTTTATGGTTCTTCATTTTTTCATACAGTAACAGATGAACTGGAAACCGTTGTCAGGATAAACTTTTATAAAACTTAGAATTCTAGTCAAATATTTAAAACAAAGTAATACTTGATGAAGAAAGAAACCACTACTTTGCAGTAACAGAACATTTTGTTATTTTAATACCTCAATTGCCATACCTCAACTTCCTGATCTGTAATTAATTTGGGGATTAAATCCTGAACTCCTAGTGCAAGTTAGTAACACCAGAACAAAGAACACAGAGCACTTTCCCAAAGAAATGTTTTTAGATATCACTGGTGGCTCAATGACTTGGCTCTGTCATGTCTGTCTCAGAACATTCTCAGAGCTTAGGTGATATTTTAGGTGGGTTTACCAAAAGAATATAAAGGCACAAGTAATGTTTACAGCAGTCTGGTACAGGAGACAACACATCAGATAAATAACAGACAGACCGAATGGCCTGGAATTGAAGAGGTTGATAAAGGAAACAAATATTTGAAATATACTTGCATATAATGGGCAATGAGAAAAGGTAAACATATGCTCAAGGTTCTAAGTCGTTCTATGATAAAACTGAGAAAACACTTCCACTGTGCAAACATAAAGTGCAGTCCACAGCACAGTGATAAACAACCTCACTAAGCACTGAGAAAGGTCCCGAAACAGTCAATCTGAAAAGAGCAAAAAATTTATCCCTTCTTTCTTTGCCTACAGGTATTTTTGAAATACCTGTCAATACACTAGATGACTACAGATGATGATTTCATTGGTCACAGAAGAAAATAGACATTACAAAATAACTTAGAAAAATCACTAAATGGGTAAATGAAAACAACTCAACACATAGCATTTAATCCTAGGAAGGGAAGGGAATCTGGTTTGCAGGGTTACTACATTATAATATTCCAAATTTCCCAGTTTCGCCAACATTACAATCCATGCAAACAAAAAAGAAAATATGGCCTATTTCTAAGAAAAAAATACTAGGGACTAATCACCAAGAAGCCCACATATTGGATTTAGTAAAGACTTTAAACCAACTGTCCTGTCTTGGTTACTTTTTTAGTTGCTGAGGCAAAATACTTGATGCCCACAGTTAAAGGAGGAAAAGATTATTTTAGCTTACAATTCACACAGGTTTTAGTCCATGGGCAAGTGACTATAAGGCAGGGCAGCATGGCAGAGGGACATCATAGAGGAGAAAGAGTCCATGGCATGGCAAGCAGAAGGCAGTACCAGAAAACAGGTAATAAGGAGAAAGCAAAATGCAGCACTGCTCTTTCTGTCTCTTTTTTTAAACCAGGGTACCCACCCTTAGTGTGGGTAGCATTCACACCCTAACCTCAGCACTGCACCATGACTCAATCCCGTCATCTCAGCATTACACATTCTAGATCCAGCCACCTCTGAACAGTTGCACATATGATCACATAAAGTTTTGGGAAACATCCAAATACAAGTCATAACATCATATATAGATAGTCTTTTTGAGACAAGGTCTCACTAAGCAATTCAGGTTGTCTGGAGCTCACTTTGTAGCCCAGGCTGGTCTCAAACTTGCAACAATCCTCCTGCTTCAACCTCCTGAGTACTGAAATTATAAGCATGTTCCACCACACCCAAGTGCCTTCCTACTTATGTTTGAAGAGCTATAAGAAACCACTGATGAAAAACTAGAGGAAACCAGGACCATGATGTTCCAGCAAATAGAGACTATCATTAAAGGGATAGAATTATTAAAATAAATTAAATAGAAATTTGAGTGATGAACTGTATGTGAACTGAAATTTTAAAATTCACTAGAGGGATTTAAAAACAGAGTTGAGCAGAAAGTAAAGAACATCAGAATAGGAATAATTATGATTTATGCAGTCTGAGGGGCAAAATGAAAAAATAATGAGGAAAAATAAACAGCAGGTAATATACTTGTGAGATACTGTCAAATGTATCAAAATATGTAACATGGGATTCCCAGGAGCAGAGACAAAACAGGTCAGAGGAATAAAAATGTAATTGCCAAAACTTTTTAACTTTGAGGAAAAATATGAATTCACACATTGAAGAAGCTCAATGAAATCTAAGTAGGAATTCCTCAAGGGCCATAGTAAAACACATAGTAGGAATAGGGATAGCTCATAACAAAGTACATGCTTAGCATGCATGAAGCACCAGCACTAGAAAAAAAGACACTTTATAATCAAACTGTTGAAAGACAAAACACTGAAAGTGACAAAAGGTAACCATCTCATCTCTCATAAAAAGGACCTTCAATAAGATTGACAATGAATTTCTCTTCAAAAACCATGGAGACCAGGAAGTGGTAAATAATGTATTTAAAGTGCTAAAAGAGAGGTTGGGGTGTTTACGGCACAAGTGCTTGCCTGGCAAGTGAGAGGTCATGAGCTAGAGTCCCAATACCAAGAATAATAATAAAATAATAAAATAGAATTATCAATCAGGGAAAGAAGAACAATAAACAAGAAGTGAATAAACAGCATTCTATAAAAATATAAATTAATCACAAATGAAGTTAATAACAGGAAGTTATGGTATATAAAATAACAAAAGTCTTTTAAAAATATAATTACTTTAAATGTAGATGGATTATACTCCTTAATTATAAATTAGAGACTAGCAGAATAGATAAAACTGCATTATCCAACTTTAGGCTGTCAAGAAGAAACTCACTTTCTATTACAGGTCACATACATATTGATAGTGAATGGATGTTTCATGCAAAGTATAACCAGAAAAACTAAATTACTGCAGTATCAGACAAAATGGAACTTAAGGTAAAAATTGTAATGAAAAACAAAGAAGGACATTAGACATTGTTAAATGGGTAAAGCCTTGAGGAAAGTATAAATGCTACAAACGTATATACATCTAATAACAGGTCAACAACTACAGGGAACAAAAACAAAAAGAATTGAATTAAAACATTTATCTATAATAATACTTGGAGACATCAATACTCCATTTTATATAATGTATAGATCAACCAAACATAAAATCAACAGAGGTAGAAGAATTTAAAGCACTATAAAGCAACTCATTCTAATAAAAATAGAAGATATTCCATCCAATTACAAAAAGCATTTTTTCTCAAATGTACCTGGAATGTTCCCTTAAATATACCATATATTTAGCCAATAAACAAGCATCACTAAATAAAAAAATCTTCCTAGCATACAAAATATCTTCTCCACAATGCAATGAAACCAGAAATCAACATTAGAAAAAACAAGTTAGTAAGTATGTAGAAATTAGACAGCCAGTGAGTGAAAGAAAACGTTACAAATGAAACAAGAAAATGAGAAGAATAAGAACATATCAATGCCTGCCTGGCAAGCACAGGGTCATGAGTTTGATCCCCGTTACCAAAAAAAAAAAAAAAAAGAACATATCAAAAACAATGGAATAAAGAAGAATCTGTACTCAGAGGAAAATTTATAGCTTTAAAAAGCTACAAGATACAAGATTTATAGCTTTAAAATTTACAATTTATAGCTTTAAATGCTACAAGCTTCAAGAAGACGGTCATGGGGTGCATCTAAGTGGTAAAGTAGGTGCTTAGCATGAGTGAGGCCCTGGATAAAATCCCCAGTCTCACAAACACACACACACACACACACACACACACAGAGAGAGAGAGAGAGAGAGAGAGAGAGAGAGAGACAGAATAAAAAAGATCCCAAATAACCTAACTTCATACCTTAAGAAACCAGAAAAGAACAAGTGTAACCAAATTAGTGCAAGAATTAAAATAACACAGGTAATCGAAATAGAGAGAAAAGTACAATTAAAAGATGATTCTCTGAACAGATCAAAAACATTTAGAAACATTTTAGTCAGAATGACTACTAAAAAATGAGAGGACACAAATTACTGAAATGAGAAATGAAAGGGGGAGTATTTCTTTGATCTTTCAGAAATTGAAAAGAGTAGAGCACAATATAATGAATAACTTTACTGCAGCAAATTAGAGAAACTAGATGAAATAGACAAATTTCTAGAAACACACAAGGTACCAAAAGTGACTCAAGAAGAAAAAGAATGTGAAAATACTTATAACAAATAAAAGACTGAATCAGTAATCAAAAACTTCCCTATATGGAAAGCACAAGATCTGGTAGCTTTATTGGTGAAGTTTTAAGAACGTGTAGAGAAGAGCTAACACCAATATTTCTCAAACTAAATATAGTAAGGCCAGCATTATACAAACACATAACTAGAAAACTATAGATCAATACCACTTAGAATATGGATGAAAGTCTCAAAAAATGCCAAGCTAAATTCAACGCTATAGTATGCACTGCACTGTGACTAAGTGGGATTTATCGCAAGAAGGCAAGAGAGAGTCAACATACAAAAAATCAATGAATGGAATGCATTGTATTAATAAAATCAAAATAAGCAAACTATATGATCACATCAACTGGTGCAGAAAATTTAACAAAATACATCACTCTTGTATGATTAAAAAATTTCAGCAAACTAGAAATAAAAAAATAACTTCTTCAAAATAGTAGAAGGAAGTAATGAAAAACCCACAGCTAATGTCACATTCAGCATTAAAACCTGAAAAATTTCCCTTTAAAATCGGGGAGGGGGGAAAAGTGTCCACTTTCATTCTTTTTATTCAATAGTCCACTAGAAAAAAAGTAAAATTATCTTTATTCCCAGGTGACATGATGTTATATATGGAAAATACCAAAGAATGACCTATTGTTCTGTCTCTCTGTCTCTGTGTCTCTCTGTTTCTCTCTGTCTTTGTCTCTGCCTCTCTGTTTCTCTCTGTCTGTCTCCATCTCTCTCTCTCACTCTCTCTCTCTCTCTCTCTCTCATGCACACACACACACACACACACACACACTACACAATATAATAAATGGAATCAGCAAAGTTGCAAGATTCAAGATAAATAACATGATCTTGTAATCCCAGCACTCAGGAGGGTGAGGCAGGAGGCTCATTGCAAGTTGGAGACCAGCCTGAGCTACAAAGTGAGCCCAAGGCCAGCCTGAACTGCATAGTGAGATCCTGTCTCAAAAAGACAAAAAAAAAAAGAAAAGAAAAGAAAAGAAAAACAAAACAAAAAGAAAGAGAAGAAAAGATAAATAAAAAATCAACTTTAGTTCTATACATATCAATGAATAATCCATCATAAGAGTGTCCCAAAATCTCAACTGGTCACAAGATCAATAACAGAAAGGATTTTAAGTACAAATAAATACTGCAAAATGGATAAAGCTCAAAATCATTTTACATGAAAGAAATCAACAGAAAAGATTTTGAATTAAATTATTATATGAGATGCTTAAAATAGACAAATCCATAACAACAGAAAGCAGATTAGAGATTGCTCCGGACTGGGGGAACATGTTTGGGGCCGTGGGGTAACTCCTTACTGAGTACTGGTTTCCTTTTACTTTTTTTTTTACTTTTTTTTGGTACCGGGGATCGAACTTGTGATCTTGAGCTTGCCAGGCAGGCACTTATGCCGCTGAGCTAAATCCCTGACCCTTGGTTTCCTTTTAGAGTGAGGAAATGTTTCAGAACCAGAGAGAGGTAGTGGTTGTACAGCATTGTAAATGTACTAAATGCCATTGGATTGTAAACTTTAAAGTGATTAATTTTATGCTATGTAAAGTTTACCTCAATACAAATTTATGTAACATTGAAGTTATCATAGAAAATAATGATAGTGAAATCTCATCTTCTTTAGAAAATTTAAATTGGAAGGAAAAGATAAAAGTATAGTCAGTACAATTTGAATAACATTTATTTGTTTTATTTCTGTTCTCTTTCAGATTATGTCTGGCCACTACCTAGATATTTGTGCCCCGTCTGGATTTCTTTAGATGTTTTATTTTCAACGGCGTCCATCATGCACCTCTGCGCCATATCGCTGGATCGGTATGTAGCAATACGTAATCCTATTGAGCATAGCCGTTTCAATTCGCGGACTAAGGCCATCATGAAGATTGCTATCGTTTGGGCAATTTCTATAGGTAAATATAACTTTGGGCCATTAGAATTGCAGCGGCTATGCTCAATACCTTCGGATTATGTACTGTGAACAACGTACAGACATCGACTGGTAACGTTTGCGTTTAATCGGGATTCTTGTGTTTAGTAATTATTCTTAACCTATTTACCTGATATTTAGGTTAACAATAATGAATATAATGGAATGGATATGAACATATAGATGTAGTAAAGTTTACAATTGCACTGCTAAAGTGTTTTTGGGATTACTATACTAATGAATTCTGCAACACAGATACAAAACTTTTGAGATAGTTAAAATCTTTGAAGATTACAAAGATTATACTAAAGTGTAAATTTAAATTAATTCCATGTCTTTTTCAGTGGAAAAATTAATAATGTAATCTGAATCTTCATGAAGTGTATATGTTTAATTTTATTAGACCAAATATACCATTGTCTTCTAAAAGTTTAAGTATGCTATTGAGCCATCAGTTAATTTTTCACTTCAGTTCTTGTGCTTTCAATTCCAGAATTACTATATCATATAATTTTGTAATTTGTATATCTGTTTACATTCTTGATGTACTGAGATGTCATCATGTCACTTAGCCCTTTAGAGATACTTTCTTTACTTATTTGAACATACTTTAAATGTTTTATTATTTAAAGACTCTGTCTATGAAGTCTGTTGTCAATAGATGACATTTTACCACTGCCATTTTGTTATTTATTTTCAAGATTTTTTTTTCGTTTTTGTTTTTGTTCTGTGCAGTTCTTCTTTCCCCACCTGTTACAGTATTCCTTTGTGGTTTCATAATTTACAACAGAGGTGTATTTGCTTTTTTGCTTATTATTTTTGGTATCTTTATTATATCTTTTATTATTATCCTAATGCTTACAAAAACCATCTTTTGCTTTTAACAAGCTATTTTTAAATGACAGTGTGTTAGTTTTGCATTGCTTTGACAAAATATGTGACGACAAGGTGGAAACTTTATATTGACTCGTAGTTTAGAAGTTTTAGTGCAGAGCCTGTTGGCTTCATTGCTTTGGGTTTGAAGCAATGCTGAATAACATGGGGGCAGGTGCATGTGACAGAAGAAACTGCTCACTTTGTGATGATCAGGAAATACAGAGAGAATAAGGGACCAGGCACAAAGTATAACCTTCAGAGTCATGTCCCAGTGACTTTCATAATTCAAATAGGCCCCACCTTCTGGAATTTCTACCACTTCTCAATTGTGTCATTAGTTTGTGACTAGACTTTCAACACTGATAATAAAAATCAGGCAAAGAAACAAAAAATTGATTGAAGAAGGAATCAATAAAGAGAGAGTGTGCCAAAATACAGGTAGTAGCAGTAGTTCTGATGTTCTATAGTACAGTATGGTAGCTACAGTCTACAACAATGAATTACACATTTCACAATAACCAGTTTGAAGATCTCCAACACATAGATATTTGTTTGTTTGATTGTGATACTAGGGATTGACCCCGGGTCTGAAACAGGGTAGGCAAGAGCTGTCACCGAGCTCCACCGCAGCCCCTTATTTTGCTATATACCATGGAGATGGTAATGTTTGAAAAGCTGGAAATAGTAATTACCTTAATTTGATCATTATATATTGTGTACACATATATAATTATAATACTATATCCCATTAGATACATATATTATGTCAACTAAAAAGTAAAAATAAAACTTTTGAACACTTGGGCTGGGGATTTAACTCAGCAGCATAAGTGCCTGCCTTGCAAGTGTGCTGCTGTGAGTTTGATTGCCAGTACCAAAAAAAAAAAAAAAGCTATTTATCTTATTGTGGTTTCCCTATGATAAATCCTCTTGCTCTTCTGCTCTCAAAATTTTCTCCTTGTTTTTTACTTTTAGCATTTTGACCATGATGCATCTGTTTGTGACTCTCTTTGCATTTAGCCGTCATGGAGTTCTCTGAATTTGCTAAATTTGTAAATTATTCACATTTGATAAATTTGGGAAGTCAGCTATGAGAAACCGTATTTTTTCTACTCTGTTCCCCTTTCTGTATTTCCATTACAGCTGTGTATATTGGTGCACTTGACAGAGTCTCATGGTTCTCTGAAACCAAGTTTATTTTTTTATTGTTTTTCCTCAGTTCTTTGGTTTGCATAATCTTTACCCAAACATTTTGTAGTTCACTAACTCTGTCTTCTGCCCTTTCAAATCTACTGTTTATCTTCTTTTGGTGGTTTTTATTTGCTGTTATACTTGTCACTTCTAGAATTTCCATTTGCTTCTTTTTATAATTTCTGTCTTATTGATATTCTCTACTTGGTGTTACATTGTCATATCCCTCTGTTCTTTCTTAAGCAGGTCCTCCTGAACCATAGGCAGGTGCTTTAGTTCTTTTTGGTGTGGTGATGAGAAAGCCTTTATTTTTTCATTTATTTACTAGTAAACGTTTGCAGTGCATACTGTTTACATTCTTCTGGTGAAGTTGGTGCTTATATGTGCATAACACATCATAACTACTTTTTATATCTCCTTTCCTCTCCCTGCCTACCCCTCTGCTACATCTCTTGATTCCCCTTCCCATTTGAGAAAAAACTCCCTACTTCCTTTATGTTTCATTTTGCTCATTTATAATTTGGGTTTCTCATATGACAGAAACCTTGTGATATGTAAGTCTGTATGTCTAATTTATTTAACTTAACATTATGGTCTCAGGACCCATCCATTTTCCTAAAAATGATTCAAGTTTATTTTTCTTTGTGTCAGAGTAGTACTACATTGTGTGTAAATATCACACTTTCCTTATCCATTCATCCATTGGTGAACATATAGACTGCCAACCAGATCTAGCTATTATGAATTGTGCTTCTTGGAGCATGGGTATGCATGTGTCACTGGAATAGGAAATCTTTCATTCTAGGAGGGAGAATTTGTAGTCTTAGTTTCTTTGAGGAATCTTCACACTGATTTTCGTAGTGGTTGTACTAGTTTACATTTGCAACAGCAGTGATAACAGGTTCCAACAGCAGTGATAACAGGTTCCTTTTTCCCCCCTCACAGTCTTGCCATTATTTGTTATTATTTGATTTCTTGATAATGGCCATTCTTTCTGGTGTACGATGAAATCTCAGTGTTGCTTTAATTTGCATTTCTGTACTGAGCACCAGTATTGAGAATTTTTTCATGCTTTTATTGGTCATTTGTACGTTCTACTAGAAGTATCTATTCATTTCACTTGCCCATTGTTGGGGAGTCTTTTACTTGGGGTGTATGGGTTTTTTGAGATGCATATCTATTAGTTATTTGAAACCTTTGTTTTAAATCTGACTTCTGGTTGCTCTTACAAACACTTCTCTTTTAGAGTTATTTACTCCAGTGGATAGATCATGTTTTCTTTTTTTTGCATTTACTGTAATTCTGGTGGAAATTAGACAATTTAGATAATATATTTTAACAATTATGAGTACCTGTCCCTCTGAGTGGGGCTTCTTATTGTTATTTGCTTTTTAATTAATTTAGTCATTCTCTGGATTATTATAATTCTGTGTAATCTATCCCCTCATGATTAGCTTTTTTTTTCTTTTGGCACTGAGATCAAATTCACGACCGCATGCTTGCCAGGCGGCCGCTTACACCTCTGAGCTAAATCCCCAGCCCCTTCATAATAAGCTTCTGCTGTTGTCTTGCTTAGGGAGACACAGCCTTTGGTGTGTTCCAGATCACCATGAGGGACAACAGTTTTGGCCAGGCTCCATTAACTATCTCTTCACCCTCTACTAACCCAGTAAGTGCCACTGATAGCTTGCTGATTGCTGTATTGTTTGCAGCACTGTCATGGGAAGCAAGTTGCTCTGCTGAGTAATCTAATCAAAATTGGATTCTTTTGCTGGAGTACTTTTGAAGTCAGTGTTTGAGATTTGTTCTGACTCTAAGCAAGATCCTCCTAATTTCTCTACTTCTCACTCTAGGCCAAAAATCTCTGGGTCATTGCCTACATAGCTTGGATGGAATAATGGCATGCTTTTCTGAGTAACCTCCCACTTTAGGAACTGCACACTTTGTGGGGCACAGGTGAGCAGTAGCATCAGTTCTTCTTGGCTTTCCTGTCCTACTCTGGACATTACAATGGTGATGAGGGTCTAGGTTTTCTCAGAAGCCACAGACCCACTGTAGAGACTCCTTCTCACAGCTGGAGACTTAATGGGAGAGTCCCTAATTTGGGGGCACATTCCCCTGGAACTTAATCTCAGTACCAAATAGCTGGGGGAAGAACATCTTGCCCTTTCTAGAAAGAAAAATCCTCTGGGAGGAAAGGGTGCCCTATGTTTTTGGAAAAAAAAATCCCTTAGTTCATGGAAGTTTCTGTTTGCAAACTCCACAAGATCATAGCCATCTTCCCCACACAAACAGAAACGCAGCTATCTTTCCCAAAATGGAAAAACAAATTAAGTTTGTAAAGCAAGGTATGATTGTGCTAGTCTACAGTGAGTTTTCATCTCACTGGTTGAGAATCACTACTGTTTTTGAAAGTGTCCTTTGGCTTAAACGTTTCCACATTCTTTTGCAAATGAGGTCAGTTTCTTTCAAAAGAGATTATAAATTATTAATTTATTGCTTACTTCTCTCCGCAGGTAAATTTTCAGTGTCAGCACTGGAGCTGGGGATAGAGATAGTGGTGCTCTTCTCTTGAGTAATAATCCCATTCTAGTTTTGTGCTTGGTGGCGCAGGTGGGCAGTAACCTCAGGTTTTTGGCGCGAGTCCTTTTGCAAAGAAACATTGACTTATGAGCTGAGAAAATAGCCATTTAGAACCCAGTATTTTCAGCAGCACACTACTCAAGCTAGAGCCTACAATGCATGAGGGAGTGAATCCGCACCCAACAGCTGCACTCACCCAGATGTTAGCTTCAGCTACAGTGGCTGGTAGCAGGATTAAAACACTGATGTCCTGTACTCCTGAGAAGACAGAATACTGACAGGAAACTCCAATTATTGCCTGTGTTGGGGGATGGAGGAGACTGGGCCCTAACTAAAGTACCACAGACTGACCATTTTTACTGCTAGTAGATTTTCTTGAAACGTGTTTGTCTACATGCTGCATATCTTCAAGACTGTTTCCAGAAACACTGAATTGTTCTGTTGTAATTTTTGCCAGGTTTCCTGAGGAGCAAATCTGTGGAGCTCCTCTTGATATCATGTTGTCACCAATCAGGTCCGCGGCTGAAATAAAGAACCTGTCCTACCCTTTTAAAATAAGTTTGTGTTAGGGATTTAGCTTAGTGGCAAGTGCGAGGTCGTGAGTTCAATTTCTGGTACAATAAATAAATAAATAAATAATAAGTTTGCAGGTTCAGTGACTGGTCAAAGAAAAAGAATTTTCAGGACATGTCAGTAAAAATAAGACATGAAAAAGGGTTTATTTGAACACATTCCATTATTGAATATAGTTAGTTAGAGAAAAGAAAATGCATTATGAGTCGGAGTAGGGCATTTTAAAGGGGTATCTTCAACACAGGTGATTTTGGATATGTATTGTCACTGTGGAGTTACACAGTAAGCCAACTATATAGCTTTTAGGTGGAAATATGCATCTGCTGTCACCAATGCAACTGCTTCCTGGGCTGAAGGAAAGGTCAATTTGCAGGTGAAAAAGGACCAGACTGGAAATTTACAGGCTATTGTAAAAAGGAATTTAGGAATTTAACAGGAGGAGGGGAAGGGGGAGGGGGGAAGGAAAAGAAGAAATTAGCTGCAGATTTTTTCTTACAACTATAATTTAAAAATCTCGATTTCTTTGTCTTTTTACCAGATTTATTTATATCTTCTATCCTACCTCAATGCCAGCAATGGGTCTTAGTTGTGCTTTGTTATATCTGAATAATATTCCATTCTATGGATGTACTAATACATACCTTTAGTTCACTGAACATTTTAAAAACAGTTTATTTACAAGTTCAAGCCCAGCCTGGCCAACCTAGCAAAACTTTGTTTTAGAATAAAACACAAAAAGGGCTAGGCTGTAGCTTGGTGGTGGTGAACTTACCTACTTTTGGAGTGTGATGGAACTGGATTTTCCATCTCCAGGACTGAAAAAACACTTTTCTTTAAAATCTTTGTCAATAAATAAATAAACAAAATAAAATATTTGTCTAATAGACTGAAATCTACACTTCCTCGGGGATAGTTTCTATTGATTGCTTTTCTTGCTATGTGTAATTCATACTTTCTTGTTTCTTTGTGATTTTTATATGTTTTGTTGCAATTTGGACATTTCAAATGTTATACTGTGGCAATGGTGGAATATTAGATTTTCTCAGTTCCCCAGGGTTTGTTGTTTTCTCTATCTATTGGAGTAGTGTAACTTGGCTATCAAGTCCACCCTTGCTTTCGGGCAAGGAAGATTTAATCTCACAAAACAGCAAAAAGAAAGTGGTAGAGAGTGGCCAAATAAATGTTCATTAGAAACAATAAAAGAAAAGCTCTACGCTAATAGAAGAGGGGTATTCCGTAAGGCAAACACCATGGAAAATTCAGATTCAGGGGCTTTTAATATAGTTTTTGGCCCTGGTGTATAAGACAGAAAGCAGGTAGGCCTTTGGAGTGCAAACTGCTTCATTTGCATCTTACTTCCTCCAAAGTCTCTTCCCTTTGGTTAAAGACCTACGGTTTGTCTCTTGCATTTCTTTAGAGCCTGATAGTCCATTTTGACATGCTAACTCACTCAGGCCCCTACCTTTAGTTTACTTTAAATTACTTATTCAGGACGTGTGCCCTATTTGCCTTACTTCCTGTCTTCAGTACTTATTTGTATATTTAGTGCTTTTTTTTTGAAGGAATTATACAAAGCATGTATTCGTGTTCAGTAAAGTTTCTGTAAGTATCTAGAAGCAATAAATCTACCAGGCTTTTGCCAGAAGGTTTGTTTTGATTGGGCATGTGTTCCACTTTCAGCCTGACAGTTTACAATTCTGACACTGGTTTCACATCCTCTTTGCACAGATCCTCAAGGTCAGCCAGAAGTAACGTCTCAGAGCTTTTTTGGGTCCTTCCTAAGCCTTGGAAATGCATACAGAATTACACACTGGTGTTCTTCTAAATGACAAGGAATATGTCTGAGCTTTTCTAAGCCCCTGTGGACCTATTTGTCTTCACCTTACCCCTACCCCCAGCAACTTTTTGTTTAGTCTATTAGTTTTTCCATTTGTTAGTGATGACCTCAGTCAAGGAAAAGGTTTGCAGGTCTGTTGCAATCCTAGTCAGATTCAATAAAGACAAGCTTTTTAAACTGGGTCTTCCAGGATACTTCCACTCAGGTCAAACAATGAGAATTATATGAATTCATGGCTTTAATAAATCAACTACCTTTTTGCTGTCTCCAGTATCAGAAAGGTCACTGTTACTGTTCAAGGCTGCCATTGAAGCTCAGAGAATGAAAAAGGCTAGTTCTTACCAATATTGAAACATTTTTTTCTTCAATGAATGTTTCCTATGTTGATGCAAGTTTTTGGTTAGTTTTCATCGTTTTGAAAATGTTTCTATTAATTCCTGTTTTTCTGTTGCCTTTAGGAAAGGAAAAATATTTGGAGATTCTAACTGCTATTTTCATATATAATACTCCCACTCTTCTTCGGTTTTTGTGCCATTTGAATTCCACTATTGACTTTTTAAGTATATTTGTTTACATCATTTCCTTAATTGTTGAACCAGTAACCAGATCTAGCTCTTGGGTCCTCCTTTTGGGGCAATGAAGACTGGAGCCGACAAAAGCCCAAATAGCAAGCAGTGGGGAATGGCCAAATGTGTGTTTATTAGAAAGAATGAAAGTAAAACTCTCACACTAGTCAGAGAGTATGGTCCACAAGGGGGACATCAAAGATGTTCAGGTACATTGGGTTTTTATACAATTTTGGGGAGCAATGTAGGTCACAGAAAGCAGAGATGATCCAGGTTACAGGTGAGCATTTGATGTCTGGAAACAAGCTGTTCATCTGCATTTTACTTTCTTTGAGGTCTCTTGTTTGGTTAAGGACCTATTCTTTTGTCACTTGCATTTTATTAGTCCCCCGCCCCATAGTCCGTTTTGATATGCTAGCTCCAGAACTTAGGCCCCAACTTTTAGCTTAACTATTTAGACCTGTGCCTTGTCTGTCAAAATTTCCCTATCTCCTGGCTTCACTAGGAATATAGAATGTGCTTTTTCATTTATCTCAACCTGCTAAATGTTTATACTGACTTACTTTCCAAAATAAGAAATACAGTACATTTATAAAAGTATAGTTATGTTACCTAGCATTATCATTTGTATATTATTAATCTGCTTATACACTATTACAGTTTTTTGCTTTAAGCACACGTTTTTATAAAATTGAGTAAAATAAAAAGATTACATATCTTAATATAAACACTTATTCACTTAAAATGTCTTGTACCCTTCATAGTTTCTTGCTTATGCTATTGTCTTTCATCCTCAAGAACTTGCTTTAGCAAGTCTCATAGTGGACTGCAACTATTTTTGATTGTCAGAAATATTTTTTCAATCTTTGATTTGGGGGAGTTTCACTGAACATAGAATTACTGATTGCTACTTTCAGCTCTTTGAAATTGACATTTGAGTATCTTCTGGCTTCATATTTTCTGATGATGTCAGTGGATAGTTATAATGTCTCTGTATGTTATATACCTTTAAATTTTTCTCACTTTATTGATTTATTGATTTATTTGCAGTGCTGCAGATTAAATCTAGGGTCTCATGAATATTAAGCAAGTGCTACACGAGAGACATACTCCTAATCCATTCACTGTCTTTTCCCTTTTTTGTGCCCACATGCATACATGCATTGTGTGTATATGAGTCTGTTTCTGAACACGAAACCCAGAGGTTCTCTTATTACTTTGTTACATCCCCAGGATGCCCAGCACCCTCACTTTATTGAGACAAAATCTCACTAAGTTGTTCAAGTTGGTTGTGAACTTGGAAGGATACTCCTGCTTCAGCCTACTGAGTAGCTAGTATTACAGGTGTATTGTATTCCACTACAATCACATATTGACTCTTCCTTCTCCCTAACATGCCATATTCAATCATCAGAACTTTCTAAATAGCCTAAAAATGCATCCATTCCCTTTAATCCCTTGCACTTGTCCCTTAAATTAGTATTTCTCTTGCATAATACTCTTTTTTAAACCTGTTATAAGAGAAATGGAGTCAGTTCTATTGAGTTTTTACCTCCCACTTGGGACCCAGGGTCTCAGTGTCTTGCCCCATGGCCTATCATATTTTTCTCCTATATCTTCAGTTTGTTTTTTAAATGTTTTCCCCATAGCATGTGAATGATGTTCAACAATCTGATTTTATTTTTAATAAAAATACCCACACGCATGTAACTGTATTTGCTCACCATACTTCTGTTGCTTCATGGAATCAACAAATATCCATTTATTTATTTTTATTATTATTATTTTCTTATTTTGAAGAGAGTAAAACCAAATGAAATGAAACAATACAGTCAATCAAAACAAAACAATGAAAGTGATACAGAACTTCAAGCAAGATAAAAAGAAATCAATAATGGCTACCATAATATCTCTTGTTATCTTCAAAATAACTGCCATACCATCAGGCATAATAAAGTCAAATAAAATACAATGGAATAAAACCAATCAAAACAAAACAATGAAAGCAATGCATGGCTTCAAAAGAAGAAAATAGGAAAACAACAGTGGCTACCATAATGCCTCTGGTTATCTTCAAATTAGCTGCCTATACCATCAGACATAATTAAATCAAACAAAACAAAATAGAATAAAATCAACCAGAACAAAACAATGAAAGCAATACATGGCTTTAAAACAAGATAATAGGAAATCAATAATGGCTAACAAAATATATTTTGTTATCTTTGAAATAGCTGTCCATGTCATCAAAAATGATAAAATCAAACAAAACAAAACAAAACAGAATAAAACCAAACTAAACAGAACAATGAGGCCAGGGATTTAGTTCAGCTGCATAAGCACCACATTGCAAGTGCACAGTAGAGAGTTAGATCCCCGGTACAAAACAACAACAACAACAACAAAAAAAACAGAACAATGAAAACAGTACAGGGTTTCAAATCACGATAACAGATTAACAGTGGCCACTGTCTTCCCTTGTTAGATATTTACTTCCCTTTCACTTTCACAATATCTATTGGATCTCACTAGCTCCTTTAGTTTTTTTATACTAGGGAGACAATATGACTTTCACCCATGTGACTATGAACCATTTCACCCATGAGCATGATCTCAAGTTGAATCCATTTACCTACAAGAGCCTCGAGGTTATCTTTCTTTATAGCTGAGTAGCTTTCCATTGTATAAAAGTGCCATGACTTTCTTATCCATTCTGCAGTTGATGGGCAAGCTACCCCTACTTTTTTCTGGTTCCCTATCACATGGAGAATTGTCTTGACATTTTCCAGGTTTTTCTGATAAGCAGATAGTGGGTCCCTAGGCTCTTCCTGCATTGGCCACAAGTTCTCTGAAGAGTGACAATTAGGTTCTCCTGGCCATTGCTGCCTCCGGGTATCTGATGGTGCCCATTGGTTGCACTAGTGCAGGGCTGGCTGCTACCTTCTGTACCTGAGTTGGTTACCAGCAGGAAACCTCCCCAGTGGTCACTGGAGTGCAACGTGGGGACCCAAATATTCATTTTAACCACTTTGTATATCCAGTTAACAATAGTGCCCATTTTGCTATTTAACACTGATTATTATCTATGTCCCTTCCTTATCTTTCTCTATAGGCCCTGCTAATTTCTCCCACCTATTCTGACTATCAATTCCTTTAATAAATTTTTTTTTGAAAAAGTAATGACGCTTCTTTTGTCCTGGTGTAATTCTTCTGGTTATTTTTAGCTTTGCTTCCTCAAAGACCTTTATCCATCCTTTTGTTACCAGGTAGTCTCCTTTTACAGGTAGCTCAACAATAAATGTTACTAGGTTTTAAGATGCTGACATCTTTTTCTGGAGATGAATTGCAGGTGCTCCTTTTTTTTCTCTTTCTTTTTTCCTTTCTCTCTTTTTTTTTTCTGCCTCAAACAAAAAAATTGAGTGAAACAAGCAAAAACAGTGCAAAGTTAATTTGAGGTAGGAAAATTAAAAGTGAAGGATAACAGAGAACCTGGCTCTGAAGAGCAAGCTTGGGACAAACTAAAAGAGGAAAAATTAGTGCCGGGGATTTAGCTCAGGGGTGTAAGTGCCTCTCTGGCAAGTACGAGGTCATGAGTTTGATCCCCAATACAAAAAATAAAAAGTGCACACTGCTATGGAATGCAGGGTAGACTACTGTACACAAAGTCACCATAGCAAATGCTTCATGTCATCTGTGTCCTTTTATTCCTTACACACATTATAAGAACCTGAGGGAACTTCCACATACAGGGTCCAGAAAATTACTTGGCATGTGTGTCTTGGTATCCTGTAATGAACAGGTCCTGTTTACTCCTTTAGCCAGTTTTGCTATGCTTTGTCATCTTGCCTTGATTTGGAAGTTTTCTTTTCCTCATTTTTAAGTTCCTCCACTCTACTATTTTACCTTTAATGACTAAGCTCAGTATATCTCTGACTTTCCTCAATCTTTATCAGTTTACGTGTGGTCATTCCTCCATGCTACCACAAATTTCACATCTCATGCCTTCAGCTATTGTTATGGTTATATCTAAAATGTTTCTTCAGTGACCCTTCCAATGTGGGAGGTGATTCAGTCTTAGTGACACTGTGCACACAAGTGGATTCATCCACTGATGAGTTCAGTAGGTGAGTATGCTGTCAGGATGTCGTGGTTTCTTGTTCCCAGTTCCTAACCTCATTCAGTTTTCTAGTTGCCTTGGGCTGAACAGCTTTTCTGTACTTGTCCCCTCTTACCATCCAGCTGACCATGGGCTAAAACTTTGTGCCTCAATAAACGTTCTTCGTTTTAAGTTGTGGGGGTCAACTACACGACTAAGACAGTCATACTGTAGTTGAATATTAGAATTTTCCTCACCTGGTTCTCCACAGATTTCTATCCAAAGATAGCTTAAATCCTGGGCATTGCTCTTGCCAGGTCATTGGTTGTTTAATCATGTTTTCATGCTTAGAGGCTTCCTCTTTTAGGTCAAATATTCTCAAAGTTATTTAAGGACTTCTTAACATGCCCCTTGCTATCACTGGCCAGTGTTCATATAGGCTACTGTTCCGGCTCTCCTCAAAGATAAAATTTCTTGAAGTTCAAAATTGAGTCTAGGGCTGAGGATTTAGCTTAGCACCATAAGCAGCTGCCTGGAAAGTACAAGGTCATGAGTTCAATTCCCCAGTAACAACCACCAAAAAAACTGAGTCTAAACTGCAAATTCTCTCTGTACAACTACCAACACTGAATTATCCAAGCATACAAAATGTTTTTCTCTCCAACTGTCTTGGTTACTTTTCTCTCTTGGTGGTGGAACAAAATACCCAACACCCCAAATTAAGAAAGGAAACATTAAAACAGGTGTGGTGGTGCACCCCTGTAATCCAGGCACTTGGGAGGCTTAGACAGGAGGTTTGTTGGAAGTTTGAGACCAGCCTGGGCTACAAAATGAGCATAGCAAGATCCTGTCTCTAAAAGACAAAAAAAAGTAAACGTTTATTTAACTCATAGTTTGTGGAGATTTTAGACCATAATCAGCTGTCTGCAAGGCAGGGTGGGGAGGCACAGTGGCATCACTTGAAGGCTGCAAAAGACAGCAAAAGCAAGAGTAAAAGCAGGGAGAGCAAGCTTATTTTTCTCCCTTATACTCTATGCAGGCTCTCAGCCCTAGGGTGAGTCCTTTACACCCACATGGTCTCCTGTGCTCCTCTTATACAGGTTCAGGATGTTTACAAAGTACTCTGGCCCCTTGATGAGTTACTTAGTTAAGCTTCTAAACTTCTCAAGTTGACAGTGTATCAACCATTACACCAACCCTCAGTAACACTTTATGATCTGAAAAATTAGGTATCTCTTGCTGTCTATTTTGTTTTCTGGGTTCTCTGAAAATGCCTCTTCAAATTCTACTGTCAGCTACCATGTTCAATGGACTCATCTATGGTGTCTGAGGCAAGGGACCATTTATGCCAATCTGATATTGTGTGGTCTGTCTAGGTCTTCTTGAAAATATTTATTTTCATGCAAAACAACTCATGAAAATAAATACCTCTGTGGTATCTTTGCAGTTCAACAATAATTTTTCTAGTCTGTATTTTGAAGTTAGCAAGGCTGTCCTAGAAAACTCATTGTTTCCTCTAAGTATAAATATTTATTTACACTTCATTTCTTGACTGTTTCCCACTCCACTATGATTATTCACTCTATAATCACCATTGGCCTCTTAATTTTCAATGACAAATGAAATGTTTCAAATTCTAGACCCCTCTGTGACATTTGAAACTGATAAAGACCTTCTTCAGAAACACCCTTCCCTTTGGCTCTTATGACTTAATGTTTTTATTTGCCAGAAGTTTTTCCATGCTGCTTGTATTTATTTTGCAAATTTTGCTATAAGTGGTTTTGATCTTACCAGAAAACCAAAAAAAATTTTCATACCAGGTTTAATAACAATGACAACTATTTTATATCTGCTGTCTAGCCAAAAATGATTGTAAAATATTATCAGCCATAAATTCACAGCTTTTCAAACTTCAAAAAAATATCCCTTTTGGAATCATAGGTAAATGCTGTTATTATCTAATGGTTTGAAGAGAACTGATCTGTGTTGCTTGAATTCAAGGTTTTAGGAAATGGTATAAAGGTATTATACATTATCTGAACATTCCTTCTTTGCATTAAAATAATTTCACTTCCTAGTGAGTTTTTTATGAGATTAGAATAAGACAATGCATGTAACGTATATAATGCATATAGGGTACCAGAGTCAGTAAGCAGTTACAATAAGTGCTCAAGTAATGAGTTAGTAGTAGTAGCAGCAGTAATGATAGACATGTTGTAGAAACATTCATTACTTTTAATAAAATAATAGTAGCAGTGACATGTTTTTCAATGAAACTTGAACTATATGTTACTGAATTCAATGC
Organism: Hydrochoerus hydrochaeris; assembly: GCA_004027455.1. Taxonomy (NCBI): domain Eukaryota; kingdom Metazoa; phylum Chordata; class Mammalia; order Rodentia; family Hydrochaeridae; genus Hydrochoerus; species Hydrochoerus hydrochaeris. The sequence goes on from PVLA01006767.1 coordinate 32,475, forward strand.
TTCTCAAATGCTAAATAAATTTTTATATGTGTATTAAAGATAAGTTTTCTCTCTGACTTTAAGTAACCTTAATAAATAGCCTTTTTTAAGGTTTTGCAAGAACTGGATGAAATGCTACTTGCAAGATATTTGACTGCTTATTAGTTGAAGTAGTACCTTAGATTTAAAGCAGAATGTGAATTATAACTGGTCTTTGTTGTTCCTGAAATACTAAGGCAAATGATACAGACTTAGGGAAGTTAACCTCAGGAACAATAAGTGGTTCCACTTAAGATTTCTATGTATGTTTCTCATCTGGACTGAAAATATGATTCATGAAAAAATACTTGGTTCAGTGTGTGACAAACAGGAAGCACTCTAGAAAAGCAGTTACTATCGTAACTGTTGCAACTGGCATTTTTTGGAGGCAGTTCATTTCCATTTTTTTTCTTGGCTAAATTAAAGATTTAGAAAATACCAAAGACTGTCTCACTATATTGGCTAAAATTAGTTAACTTTCCTGAAGTTAACTTCACCAAATAATGTATGATTTTGAGAATTTTTATGAGAATGTGTGAGATAATCCATTTAAAGTATTTTGTTGCTAGTACTGCTGTTGTTTAAATTTATCTGACACTATAATAGCACATGAATTACTACTAATTGAACTAAAAATGCTAAGGAAGACATTAGATATTTGCTAGATTAACTCTTCAGAGTCCAAGTAACTTTATCCTTTAAGATAGAACAGCATTTCTCAAACTGTCTGGTGGCAAGACTCTTTATGCAGCTGGATATAATTGAAGATGCTAAAGAGCTTTTGTTTATATAAGTTGCATCTAATGATATCTGTGGTATTAAAAATTAAAATTTTCATGAATCATTTTAAGTAATAGCAATAAGCCTATTCAATGTTAGCATAGGGGAAATTTTTATACAGGGTAAGTAATCTAAAACAAAAACAGAAGACAGGGACCATTTTATAGCTCTCAAAATCTCTTCAATGTTTAATTTGATACAATGACAGCTAGGCAGCCACATATGTATACATTCAACCTACTTTGATAAAATAGTTTGACTTGACAGTTATGAAAGAATAGTTTTAAGGACAAATAGTTGGAAAAGAAAAAATCTAAAAATCTCTTTGAAAGTCATAGGGTCCTTGAACCACACTTTGGGAAATGTTGACACCTTTGAATTTTTTGAAGTATTAGATAAGATAACCATGATATGTTGTTATTAATACTGGTTGTTATAATCTGAGATTAACAAAAACAACTGAACTTCTTGTTTGTTGACTGATTCATGGTTTCTGAAACAAAATATATGTTGGTACAAATTTTGTAAAGTGGTTAAAACACTTCACCAAATAATATCTGCTCCACAGGGTTTTTAAGCAGATTAAGACTATACATTTTAAAACTGAATTCTCCATCGTGCACATAACTCAATTCCTGACATAGAAGACAGACTCAATAAAGGCACACTATTAGAATTATCCTGTCTTCACCTTCCCTGGGCTTCTGCTGCTCTTGCTGGAATATTGTCCGAAAGATGTAAGAGTTCCTATCAACGTTTTGTCAGAAAATAGCTGCCTTCTCTGCAGTTATACAAAAATGCCTAGTGTTCCCACCAAACTATCATCACTTTCAAAGTCTTGGAGACTTTTTTATCTGAAGTTTTAATAGACATGCTTTAGTTTATTTCAGAAATCACTTCTATGTCTTATTTTTTAAATTTCCTAAAATTATTAAACTTTTTAAAAGGAAACTGTCAAAGATAATAAAAGTAAAATTATGTGATAAAACCCGATGTACTCATCATCTAGCTCCAGCATTTATCGATTTATAGACCGTCTTCTTTCATTCATATTCTCATCCATTTTTTCCTCTCGTATTACTTGAAATAAATTCCTTACGCCATAATATTTCATTGTTATCTATTTCAGGATGTGTATCTGAAAATATAAACACTGTTTTTTGTTCTACAGAAGCATGGTATCAACATCTCACTTGAAAACGTATGTGCAATAATGGTTTAATAACATCGAAAAGCCAGGCGTTGTTCAGATCGCTAATTGTGTCATGAATATTGTTGACAAGTTGTTTGCATCCAGATCCCAAGCTGATACACACAGTGTGATTATTTGAGAACTCCAAATGTGTCTTAATCTGTAGGCTCTCCCTTTAAAACTATTTTTCTTGTAAAAACTTTTTATTATAAGATCCTTTTCTCCATTTTTTTGCAGTGCTAGAATCAAACCCAAGGCCTGTACATGCTACACAAGTGCCCTACCACTGAGATGTATCTCCAGCTCTTTCTATCTTTTCAATCTTTTCTTAATCTTGTATAAGGATTCTTAGCTCCCAAACACTTGCAGATACCTAACTCTTCAGGAAATCATTTTCTTAAAGATAAGAAAATGATTTTTCTTTGGACCAACCTTGATTTATATTCTTCTTAGGATTTTTTTAACTATTCTGCCTGCCATTTTTAACTTTTAAGAAAAATAAACCATGTATTTCTGCTGTACTCCAAGGACCTGTGGAAATCCTAAGCACTTCATCAAACTTGGGCAAGAAAATTACCTTCTCTCTTCCCCTTCTGATCCTGGTCACTCCTCCCAATCAGAGTTCAAAGATCTCCTCACTAGGATGGGCTAGTACCCAGCTTGAGGAGACTCTGTTTTCAGTGTCCCTAAGTTTTGCTTTGTCTTTCTTACTTTCTTGAACAGGACACCTAAATTCAGCGCTGTGGGCAGGCATACAACAATACCCAAAGGAATCTTGTCACATTTGTTGCTGTTTCTCACTGTCACTTGGCCTTTCTCTAAAACAAGACTCTTAATGTGAGAAATTCAGTGTCTGAAGGAGAAGACTTAAAGGTCATTTTCCAAACATTTTTTCTTCCTTATGTCTTCTCAGGAATTAAATAGTTATTGACACCCTCAGCAAGCCTTAGCAAAGAAATACTGATCATATTTCTTTCTTGATCATCCAACCAAATACTCTGTATTTGACTAAGAGTTCAAATGTCAAGTAGGGGCTTCCTTCACTGCCAGGTTCCTTATGGAGTTCTTTGTGTGTTAACTAAAGTCAGTGAAGATCTGCAACAGCTCACTCCTGTCTCCTCTCCTAGTTCATGTTGTGGCTGCCCACCAGCCGGGAATTCCCAAGTGTCTGTGATGGAATCCACAGTGTAATCTGAATGTGTGGAGACTTCAACTCCTGATGAACACAAGAGTGGATAAACTAACATTAAAAAGTGATTTTGTTCACAGGTCATCCCTGCTTACTGATACTTATTTAATTGTTCAAGGTCTACCATATTTACTTCTAAAAGTTTCCAGGAGATTTGAGGATAGGCTTGGACACAAGATAAGCTTCCATCTCCTCAGTAAGTTCCCCTGGGACCTGTTTATTGAAAGAAGAACTTCATCAATGTTCTAAAAAACAAAACAAAAAAGAAAAAAACTCTCAAAATTTCACATTAAATAATACAGTTATCCCTCTTCCAATTCAGCATTTCATTTCTGTCCCCTCTCGTTATTTTTTTTTCCTTTCCTTCTGCCTATGAGAAAGAAACCCAGGACCCTCTGTTCCTCCACTTGCCCTACTGCTGAGCTTACATTGTCCTTCTTCTGTTTTGTGACCTTGAAACAGGTCAAATACTGCTTATGCCCAGAGACAAAATATATATATATATATATATATATATATATATATATATATATATATATAAATAAAACTAAATTTTGTTTAAAATAACCCTTTCAGTTTCTGGTTATAAGTTATTTTTGCATAACCATCAGACACAACCTGGTCAACTTTCATTAACTATTAGTACTGTTATAGGTGGTCTGGGTATCATTTTTATTGACTTTTGGAGGACTTTGCTAAAAACAAACTTCATTAATGTCACTGAGGAAAGATGTAAATGTATTCTTTGATTCAACAAATATTTCTTGAATGCTTTCTATAAGCTGAGACAATTGTAGGAACTAGAAATATGGCAAAACAAACTCAATCCATTGGCAGATACTACCAGATCTCTAATACCACAAGAATGATGATTATATGCTTTTTTTTCAGAAATGTAGGAAAAAGACATTCTGAAAGGAAAAGAACCACCATTTTGTTTTATCATACTGCTGATATTTCATGTGGCTATCAACTAGGCTCTGAATAGCTTTCAACAAACAGTAAGCCTAAATTGCTTTCAGGAAAATGCAAACGAATATATGGCATGGTAAAATCTGCCCAGTCTTTTCATACACTATAACAAGGTTGGGCCTTCTTATTTCTTTAGGTGTGTCAGTGCCCATCCCAGTGATTGGACTGAGAGATGAAGACAAAGTGTTCGTGAACAACACCACGTGTGTGCTCAATGACCCGAATTTCGTGCTGATCGGATCCTTCGTGGCGTTCTTCATCCCTCTGACGATCATGGTGATCACGTATTTCCTGACCATCTATGTCCTACGCAGACAAGCCTTGATGTTGCTGCTCGGTCACGCTGTGGAACCACTGGGCCCAAGCCTGAATTTTCTGAAGTGCTGCAAGAGGAACACTGTGGAGGAAGAGAATTCAGCAAACCCCAACCAAGATGGGAACCCGCGCCGGAGGAAGAAGAAGGAACGACGTCCTCGGGGCACCATGCAGGCTATCAACAACGAGAAGAAAGCGTCAAAAGTCCTTGGCATTGTGTTCTTTGTGTTTCTGGTAATGTGGTGCCCATTTTTCATTACCAATATACTGTCGGTTCTGTGTGGGAAAGCCTGTAATCAAAAGCTCATGGAAAAGCTTCTGAATGTGTTTGTTTGGATTGGCTATGTCTGTTCAGGAATTAATCCTCTGGTGTACACGCTCTTCAACAAAGTTTACCGCAGGGCTTTCTCCAACTATTTGCGCTGCAACTATAAGGCCGACAAAAAGCCACCTGTCAGACAGTTACCAAGAGTTGCTGCCACTGCTTTGTCTGGGAGGGAGCTTAATGTTAACATTTATCGGCATACTAATGAGCCTGTGATTAGGAAAGCTGATGACAGCGAGCCAGGTATAGAGATGCAGGTGGAAAATTTGGAGCTACCAGTAAACCCTTCTAATGTGGTTAGTGAAAGGATTAGTAGTGTGTAAAACAGGGCACCATAGCCTTCTTGCACAGAAGCCACACTGGTAGGAAAATCTTTTCTCTTGGTCATAATTACTGTAAATATTACTGTCAGAAAGTGTTTTTATATATAGCTTTGCACCCTGTACTTTGTAATCATGCTTACAATAGTGAGATTTAGAGTTCTATATTTACTGTTTATAATAGATGGAGACTATATTATTTTGATTATTTGATGGATAAAGTTGTTTATGCTTTTATTCCCCTTCTTCCCTCCTCCCATCTTCCAATCCCTCTCTCTCTTCCTCCCTCTTCCTCTCCCCCCCACCCTCAGAAATGTTAATGTATATCTCAGGTGGCATTTGCAGGAGACCAGAATGATGCACATTACACTGGTTATATTTCAACCACACCTAAATTGACAACTTCTGTGGAAAAATTTTCCAGGTTAACAGTAAATATACACTTTAAATTCTTGCTTTGCTAATGTACACATGTAAACACAGTAAGATAGTATCTGCCTCGTGAAACATCCAACCATGACTCAAAGGCAGAATTTCGCTTTGTCGTTACTTATAGGGACAAAATTTGACATTGTCAGAATGTTGCATTGGTATTTTGCTGCAATGTCTGTCCCCAAACATAGTGGTATTTTAACATAGCAGCTGGTTTACCAGGACTACGGAAGTGGAAGGATAACAAAGAGACATCTATATATACCAACAGCTTTTCACTTCTTAAGGACAGTGTTCAAATTCTGATTATTATGACAAACTGGAATTAGTGTTTTCATTCTGGTCCTTAGTAAATACCTAATTTCTTGACTAGGCTGGGAAACAGATCCCAGAGTTATTTCCCAATCCAGAATTCAACATCAATTGGATTTTGATCTAAGAATTCTGGAAATGTGTTTGCTATACACAAAGTGAAATTAATATTTTGAGCCTTATTAAAACATTTTCATAATTATGGTACCTCTATCTATAGGACTCAATTTAGCAGTCCATTTTTGAGTAAAACTTGTGTAGGACGTGTAGATGGCAAAAACCTTGAAAGTTTTACTTGATTAAGGACTACTGAATTAGGCCCTTAGAATGTGGAATAAAAAGAAATTTAAAAACCACTTTCATTGAACTCTGGGAATAAAAGAAATACAGAGTTTCCATTTGGATTGTAAACAAAATTTGTCACATTTTCAGATCCTTCCAAACTCTTTAGTGCAGGAAAAGGCTGCAGCTAATTTGTAAAAAGTGGCAAGCTCTTCATTGTACTACAGTTACACACCGGAAACTTGAATCTTGTTAAATATAGTGTTGTATTAAAATAAGTATTGGCCATTGTGTCATTCGCTGGTCTGCTTCTCTCCAAGAATTGAGTATCATTTTAATAGTTTGTGAACTGTAAAAGGTTTTCAAGCATTGCTAAAGTAAGACCATTAAGTCTATGCTGTGTGCAGAGTATACACTTGTTTCCAGTGTTCCATGTGTGTGCATTTCACACAACTGTGGATTAAATTTCTGAAGAACTCATGATTCTATTTCTTATGCCTGACAATTACTTACACACTTCACAATGTGCTTCTTAGTATTTTAAATTTGGTGACTGCATAATCTAAATTTCCAAAACTGTGGTCTGTGTCTCATTGCACAGCATAGATAAATTCAACAGTCTGCCACATGGGCAGTGGGGAGAGCTGCTGTATATGAGGAAACTCATACAGTCTTTATGTGATTTACAACACTGCCAAATAGCCCGCCAATTGCTTGAGCATGCCCAAATACAACAGGAAAGTAAAGTCTACCTGCCTGCTAGGTCAGTCGAGCTGCATGTTAAACAATTATCTGAAATTGAATGAGGTTATCTAATTCTTAATGAAATGAAAATGTCTGAAGAAACACAGCATGCAATTAGCATGAGTTCTGCACATACAGACGGTGTCCTGCATGTACACCATGTATGTTGCATGAATCCATTGATTTGTATTAATGTGGGGCAGTGCAGCTGATATAAAAAGGACTGAAGAAAATTCCTTAGCAGTCTTGAAGAAGACCACACATTCAGACCTGAAGCATTGTGAGTATTAGTGAAAATTGGAAACATCTGATTTCTTAACTATCAGGGCAAGCTCATAGCACATGTTTTAAAGAGAAGTAAAGTAACAACCATGGATTTCCAAAAGCACTAGCAATAAGATGAATGGTAATAGCTTATAGCACATTTGTTAATAATTCTTATGTCATCAAGTAGTAGTACTTCATAGTACCCAACACAGTAATTATCCTTAAATTGTGTGCTATTCGTAAGTTCTGTGCAGTTTGGTATGAAACAAATATACTCATTTGTATATAAAACTAACAGTTCAGTGCTAAATCACAAACTTTTATAAACATTTTAAAAAGTCCATGTGATAAATGTAAACATGGTGAATTTACTGTCAAATCATTTTGATGTACTATTCTATACATGTATCTGTTTAAGACAAGTGCAACAGACTGCCTTATATTATTTCCTGTAACTCTTCTCCTCTGTCAAATGGTACTTTTTGTGAGTGGTTGCAAAGTGTTGTCTTATTCTTGATTCTTGTATGTTATCCACTGCAGGTTTTGTGATACTTCATATTAATTTATTAAATTTATTAAATGTTGGCTAATATGTTACATGTGTTTTTTCCCTCTGAATCTTTCCAGTACTAAATATATACCTTTACTTCATTTTCTTTGAAAATTGAACACTAACATAAACTTACAAAGGAAAATATCACCAAGATACCATTTTTTTCTGACTAACTGGATATATACTTTAAAACTATGACAGTAGCAGGGTGTGATGGTACATACCTGTAATCCCAACACTGGGAGTCAAGTAGGAGGACTACAAGCTAGAGTCCAGTCTACAAAACTTACCAACACCCTGTCTCAAAAATAAAAACTGAAAAAGGGTTGAGAATATAACTTAGTATGAAGGCCTTGTGTTCAATCCCAAGTGCAGAAAAAAAAAGAAAAACAATAAAGAAGTATGAGAAACATCAATAACAATAGCATCACCAATTCCTCATAAGAACATCCACACTCCTGAATTGTCTTGCTTCCCTTTCCTGAGCCTTGGCTGTGGAAATTCACATGCTTTCCTCGCTATGGGTATTATTACTGTCTTCTTCCCACGAGACTCAGTTTCTCTAAGGCCAGAAATCTTGAGCCTATCTTGATGATTTGATTGCCAGCATTTAGTACCTGCTATGCATTCAGAAGACAAGCACTGAGTATTAGTATTTGTAGGCATTGTGTTATCTGTTCCTATTGTCAGAAGGGGGCCTTATAAGTCCTCACTCGTCAGTAAATATAGAATGGCAGACTCACCTTAATTTAAGTCTTACATGGTTTTGGATGTCTCTGAAGTCATCACAGCCACCATTATTGGCAATTCTATTCTTATGTACCAAGGATGACAAGACACATGTACCTTTTCTTTTAACATGTACACTTTTGTGGTGCTGGGTCAGCCCTAGGTGATACTGGCCTGATTTCAGATCTATGAGAAGAAAGTAGCAACACCTCATTCCATTGTAATTATAAGATGTTTGGTTCTCAGAAGGGTCATGAGATAAAGGTTGAACTGTTACTTGAACCAGCAGGGTCACTGATGTCCATGGCCAGAAATATCTTTTGCACAAAACTTGGGTGACTCATGTCCACTGAGGCAATGGAGAGAGGCTAAAATGTCTTGATAATCCACTACTGGAATGACCATTATCAATGAAAACAAACATAGGAAAGAGAACACTGAAGCACTTTAGTTCATAGCATTGGAAGATGTTAATGGAGTGAGTAGAAACAGAAAAAAATAACATAGTTTGAATTCCTTTTGGTACAAACTCTGAGATGGAAGGTGTGTGTGGTGGTACATGCCTATAATTTTAACACTCTGGGAAACTCAGGCAGGAGGATCTCAAGGTAGAGCCCAATATGAGCAGCTGAGTAACTTAGCAAGATCCTATCTCAAAAAAAAAGTTTAAAATGTCTGGGGAGGTAGCACAGTACAAATGTCCTGAGTTTAACCGCTCAATTAAAAAATCTGAGATGGGAAAAAGTGTGCATGCTATTTGTTCTTGGTATCCACATCCATGAGGGACATAAACAAGGTGGAACTGTGATACAGTTGCAATGAAGATTTATTCCCCTTTAGGGAGTGTGATATGCCGTATCACCTCATTTTTTTAAAAGTTAAGTTGAATACTGTAAGTTCAGAAAGACAAACCCACATTCTCTCTGGCTTATTGTGCAGGTTCTCAGAGGTTATAATACTAAAGTTAGAATGATTAAAAGGTATGAACAACAAAAACAATGTCATACTAGCTGGCACCCATAAGAAGCTATGAATTTAGCATAGTTCTTTCAGGTTGTTCCATGTTGAAGAAAAGAGGCCAAGCCTGTATTCTTCCACTGCCCCTAAAAGAGATGTTCAAACTTGGGGCAGGCTGCTTTCTTCAACACAGCATCTCCTAAACAGACTTTGACATAATATAACTGTGAGCCCACAACCATCTCAACACTTTGGAAGTAAGCCCTTTGGTCCTAAAGGTGACAGAGTAGCACAGCATCCATGACAAACAACATATTTACTGTGTAGAAAAAGATTCACCACTGGTATGATCTGTTCTTATGCTACACTCCCAATAATAAATGTATTTTCCACACCAAGTGATTTCCTATTTCTCTGAAGACACCAAATAGATGTCTAGCAATTTCATTTAACAATTGAATGAGAATAAAATCAACCTAGTCAAGAACAAAGACAGTTATGTTTAGTTAGGCTAGTTAGGATTACAACACAGTCTTGAAAATATGCTCTGAGGTTTTATGATATGAGGAGGAGAACCTGGATGACTGTCCTTGAAAGAAGAGCAATTATCTCCATTTTAGCTAAATCTGGCTCTATTTCCATGTATTGATATGTATACAGGTGGCTAGGACTTTTCCTTATTCCCCCAACTGTCTTTAAGCAATGCAAATTGATCTAGCCTAGGTGCTGATGTGTAATCTTTGAAGCAAGGTGACCAGGTCAGTGTTACCCCATCCCATAGTACCCAAGAAACATGTGTGAGCCAGGCAGGAAGGAGAGCACACTCAATGCTATCAACTTGGACTGAGTCTTGAGAAAGAGGCCATGACATCTCAGGGCATAAAAAATCATATATCAGAGTTGAAGCACTGACCCCAAAACATTACATATTTCCTCAATTTGTGTTATACAAATTACTCTTTCTGCATATCTCTCTCTGTGTATTGTAGAGGTGATATCTGTCCTCCTACCTAGCCCAGTTCACAGCACTCATACACTTCCCATCAAAACTACAGTCACTCATCCTTGAACTACTCCCCTCTTGATGAATTAATAAAACCGGAGTTCGGACCTGAGACATGGCCTTTGTTCTGATTAACCATCACTCTAGCCAGATTTAGGACTCCCTTGGCTCCCCACAACTATAAATATGGCTTAGAGTCTTTATTCTTGCCATGCATCACACTGGTAGTGGTTGACTGAAATTAACTCAGTAGGATTCCAGTAACTTTTCCATGGGATTACAAATATATACTTCCTGGACTACAACGAGGACTGGGAAGGACTCTCAATAATGAAAAGGTGCCTGTGTTTATAGGCTTTAAACCATAAGATAAGTTATCAATTACATCACTAGTTAATCGTGAATTAATTGGTACAACAAAAATTAAACTTTCTAATGAAAGAGATTGGCAGCATTTTCAGTTTCTAGGTATTTTGGAGGGAAGGGTACATTGTAGAAAATTTCAGTAAGAGGTAGCTATAGTTCAAAGATCAAACCACATTGGAACCTTGTCTGTTGTCCACTTCAAAGATTCAGCTTTAGATGTGATTGAGATCTGATTAACAGTGACCTCCCAAATACATTTAATGTACAAACCAATGGTACTAAATTTGTTTTTACTTGATGTTTTTAACAACATATAGAGTCAACACATTCTCCACAGATGACAGACTCAGTCCTGCAAGATTTCTGTTCTTCTACTTCAGATGCTACTTGTAACCCAAAGCACATGTGTATCAAAGCAAACTTCCCCATAAAAATAATAGAAACTCAGATGATTTGTTTCACAATACAAAAATATTCATATAAAAATGGTTGCAATATCATAATGGAATGCAAAATAATAAAGAAAATACAATATACAAAGAAAAATAAATTAACCTACACTTTTTGGTACAGGGATCAAACTCACAACCTCACACTTGCCAGACAGTCACTTATGCTACTGAGCTAAATCCCCCGCACTTTGTGTAGCTTTAATACGGAATTTACCCAGTGACACTTGCTTTGCCTCTGTTTCAAGATTTTGCAGAAATATGACATTTCATTGTTGTTGAAGAGATTCACCACCCACACTACTACAATCTTATTTGGGTGGTGTTTTTCTACAAAATTTTGCACTGTTTCCCACATTTTACACATCTCTCTAGTTTCATTAAAGTGAGGGGTTCCTCTGCCTTTTTCTCCTCTTTTGCAGATGAGATTTCCTTCATAACCCCTTGCTATTGGGAGGTGATCACCTGCAATGCCAAAGCAAGAGAGAGACAGAGAGAGAGAGAGAGAAAACCACAGAACCCCTGCTTCAGTTGTGAGCATGTGACATTTGGCATTACATACTACTCATGTTGCAAAACATCACTCATGTATCAGTTAAAATTTATTAGAAGTCTTTGTACATTGCTCATTTGTCAAGTTAAAATTCATTAAAAATATTTGGGACACTTGAACAAGTTACTTACAATCCAAAGTTTTGTTGTACTTGGCTTCTTTTTAATAATGTTAATGCATTTAGTAGCTGCACTTTCCTTAGCCACAACTTTACATATATTTTTTTTCTGGGTAAACTGCAAGTTTTTCAAAACTTTCTATTATACCCTTTGTTCCTGGTTCTCATTGTAAATTTAGCTCAAAGCAGTCAGCAATACCCATTATCACCTCTGAATGCTGTGCTTCCTTGAAATTCCTTCTGCCAGATAAACCAGTCCATGACCTTTAAACTCAGCCTTATACAAATTTGCCTAACACTTGCATGATACTTGCATAGATGAATTATTTGCTAGAATGTAATATGAATGGCCTCTAGTCCAATTCCTAGATGGAGTTCTCATTTTCACCTGAAATATAATCACATTTCTATCAGCATTCTTGTCTTCTATTTCCTTACCAGAATTACCCATTAAGTTCTGCTTACAACATTCTAGGGGGTCTCTGGCCTACATCTCCAAACTTTTTCACACTCCTCCCACAAACCAGTTCTGAAGTCTGAACCACATCATCATCAACTATAGTCAAAACAGTAGTTCCACATTCAATAGCATTTTTCTGTGTTACTCAGCTTTCAAATCATTGGTAACCAAATACATTGAGATAATCAACCTAAAAGAAAAGAAGGTTTGAGAGGTTGAGGCAGGAGGATTTTGCAAGCTTGAGACCAGCCTGGGCTACAAAATGAGCCAAAGGCTAGCCTAAATCACATAGTGAGATGCTGTCTCAAAAAAGACAAAGACAAGATAGCCAATCAGTGAGCAACAAAATATAAAGCCTCCCAGGAGAAACAACTCATTTGCCACAATAAAACACCCTGGAGAGACCCAGACAGAGGGCGATGGATCCTCTTGACACAGGAAGAAATTAAAATATAAAAAAGCTCATCAAATACTTCAGGACTACAACTGAAACAGCTAAAAAGTACAGGACACAGTGTTTTCTTGGTGACCCTCCAAGTTTGCATCAGACTGAATCTGAGCTGGCAAGCAGAGCCACCCAAACTCGTTCCCACTGCCACTTACAGGAAGCACAGCAGTGCTAAAGTTGGGGGTTGGTGAGCCCAACAGAGGGCGGAGTCAGTGAAGGGACCTTCATTAATCCATGGTCAGTGCTGGGAATGAGACCCACCCAAGGGAAGAGAACGACCAAATGGGTGACATGTTGGAATCAGGCAGGAGGAGCCTGAACTGGGAGTGTGGCAGTTATGGTGACTTAAGTTGGTTGCTCCCTCCCCAGAGCAGATTAGTGGGATTCGCTTGGACTGGGCCGTGCCAATTGCCAGGACACCAATGAGCTGTCCCAAATTGATTCCCTGTGCCTAGCATGAACTAACTGGGTGAAGGCACCTGAAGTTTGGCTGGCCTGGTGGGGAAGGGCAGGCATACAGAGCTGCTGCTTACACCTCAGTGACAAGAGCAGGCAGGAGAAGGCAGAATTCCCTCACCAGCATGCTTCAGAGGAAACATGGCCAACAGGGAAGGGGGCTGGGACCTGCACTATAACCTGTGTGGAGGAAGCCAGGGCCATGACAGGAGAGAGAGGCAGGAGTAGGCCCACAGCCCAGAACCTTGAGAGTACTGATCCAGGAGAAGGAAAAACAAGGGAGACTGAGGGCAGCAAACACACAACATCAGACATGGCTCCAATGGACATTAAGAGATATCTTCAGGACCTTGTAGATGAGCTCAAAACTGAAATATTAAATCAGGTAAAGCAGGATATGAGTAGAGTAATAAAAGAAACACTCTCAAGAATCATCTCTCAGAATGATACAGATGGAAGAAGGAACACAAAGAAAGTTGAGAAATATTTGATAAAGAATATAAAGAAAATATAGAATACATGAAGCAGATTCAAAGAGACTACCAGGAAATTAAAAATTCCATTGAAAGCTGGCAAAACTCCTTAAAAGAAACTAAGGATAGACTATCAAAACTTGAAAACAAGTTTGCAATGTGTGATCATGAAAGGGAAGATCTCTTAAAAAATAACAAGGAAAAAGGCAATAACAACACAAAGGGAAAGATAACAAGAAAATCTACAATTTAAGAATAAGAATAAGCTACACCCAGACATACAATAATCAAGATACCAGAAATTCAATATAAAAACAGAACATTAAAAGCCGTCAGAGAAAAGAAACAGATTACCTATAAAGGTAAGCCCATCAGAATCATGGCTGACTTCTTGACACAGACCATCAGATCAAGAAGAGCTTGGAGCAAAGCATTCCAAGCCCTGAAAGAAAATAACCTCCAGCCCAGATTGATGTACCCTGCAAAACTGTCACTAGAAATTAATGGAGAAACAAGATGCTTCCATGACAAAGAGGAACTGGGGGAGTTTGTGACCACCAATCCAACCCTACAGAGAATACTGAAGGACATTCTAGAGAGAGAGAAAAAAATACCAGAATTTTAGGAACAGTGGCAGAAAGGCCTCAATGAATGGGGCAAGCAGTAGAATGAGGGAGAAAACTAAACAAAGGCAGCAAAATAGCATAGCAGAAATGAGGCAGAGAAGGATAACCAGAATCTCTAACATAGATGGCCTTGATATGCTATATTGTTAATAGTGCACCAGGATTTAAAACTCACATTACTCACACTACTCTGCTTAGATGTATTATACACTGTTCCAGTCACTCTACCTGTACTAGAGTTGAAGACACAGACAGTAATCCTGAAAATAACAGGATATAGTATGGTAGTCATCCTTAATTTCCTATTAACTTAATCTAAAACTCTGTAGAACCTACACTGTTTTACCATGACTGATTGTAATAGACTCTGGTTTGTTGGATTGCTGTTTGGCATTGATAGATTTTATTCAAAGCTGTTATGATTGATAGTATGAAGTCTGAGAGTATAGGCAACTGCACTTAAGATGACAAGATCCGCTAGAATATCCACTATGGTTTGATTGTTACCTGCCTTTGAAGTTTTATACTGTCTACAATGTTTTATTTTACTAATATAGTTATTTACTGCTATACTCAATTATACTGCTATATTCAATTATGCCTGATGATATAGACATTCTATTGAAGATAATAAGAAATAACACAGTAATCTTTGTAGATCACCTTGTACTGTGGTTTTATAAGACTTTTTGGTTTCATGCTTTTATAGGAATTTATTTTGCTTTGTCTTGCTAAGTTTTGTTTTCCCTCTAATACAGAAAGGATGTACATGTAGAGATTCATGCATGCATAACTGTTTACACTCTCACTCTTTGACTATCTACTTTGTATGCTTTAATTTGTAACTTGAACAACTATTTCTAAGAGGATAATATGCAATTTATTAACTAGTGATTGCTTATTGTTTATCTTTTTTTAGAATTCTTTATTATCTCTACCCTTTACATGCTTTTGTTTCTCTTTAAATAAATAAAAAAGAAAATATTCTAAAGGATATAACTGCATGTATGTTTAACCATATTACTAAGTTTTTGTTGGATAGATGAACAGAACTGATTGCAGTCTCACTGTTTAAATATCCACTTTGTATGCTTTACTTTTGTAACTTGAACCACTACTTCTAAGAGGAAAATATGTAATTATCAACTAGTGATTTCTTACTGGGTTTTTTTGAAATTATGTATTATTTCTACCCTATGTTTCATTTTTTTTCTTTAACTAAAATTAAAAAAAAAGAAAGGAAGGTTAATTTTGGATCACAATTGCAGAAGTTTTGGTCCTCAGTTGCTTTTTACTGTTGTTTTCAGCTGTGGCAAGGCATGAAGGCAGGGAATGCAAAGTGGAGCAAAATTTTTCTCATCAAAGCCAGGAAGCAAAGTGAGAGAGAGAGGAAAGTTCCAGGATCCCAATATCCCCTTCAAGAACACATCCCAATGATTTAACTTCTTTCCACTTGGCCTCATCTCCTAGTAGTACTACAGGCTGGTTACACTTTAAGAATATTTTTTAAAAGCACCACACTCTGTCCAACTTTGTTACAAACTGAGGTTTCCTATAACCTCCTCCTCAGGTTTTATAACTTGCGATAAAGACAAACAGAACTCAGGGAAACACTCTACTCATGTTTAAGTTTACAAATGAATAACTGGATAAACAGGTACACAGAAAAAGTTCTAGAAGGGCCCCAATTGTAAAGGATTCTGCTCCTGTGGATTAGAATGCATTAAACAGACTCATCAATGAATTCACCCAACTAGAAGCTCTTTGAACACTCTAGTTTAGAAATTTTTATGAAGTCTTCATCATGTAGGAATAACCAGTGATTAACTCAATTTCTAGCCTTGTGCCTTTCCCTAAAAGACAGGGGTTCTGGCTGAAATTCCCAAGCTCCCAGTCATGGATTAAATCTTTTTGATGAAGAACCTCCCTGCCTAAAGCTTTCTGGGATTCCACAAAAGTTACTGTTGGAAGCCATTGAAGCTGGAAGTTGAACACATGTGCAAGGCTATGGCATGACCAGAGCATGACCAACCTGAGAACAAAGAGATGCCTCAAAGAGCAAGATACAGTCACAGCTGAGGACACTGGGCTCCAACTCCAATTAACAAGATAGAGAATGTAGCTGTAGACATTTCACTCTTGTAGTGAAAGTTAATCTGGAGACATTTTTCTAAAATAGTTCTCCTAAATTAACATTAGATTGTTCTCCTAAATTAACATAATCTGTTACTTGGAAAAGTCTTGAACCACTTCCAAGATCCTGCTCAGTTTCCTACATTTTCCACTCTAACCCTTCCTTGTTTCAAAAGCTAAATAAATACAGACTGCCCAGAGATATTCCTTGTCTTAACCCCCAGACTCTTGACTCTGCTAGCGGGTTTTGATACTCCTGGAGCCCTAAAATCATTCCACCTGTCTCATTTATTTAAGCCTTCGCATACACTCCTTTGTGAGATTGGGCATCTTGACCAGGTCCCTTGTAGGTTACTTCATCAGAGCAAACAGCTGTCATCAAGGAAATTCCAAGGGAAGTAGGAGCTATATGTAAGCTATGCCTATCTCCCCTATCTCTCAGGACATTACAAAAGTTTTCAGAGATCTATTTCAAGAATTGAGATCATATATCAAATTTGTGTTTCTTATTATTGTTGCTGGACAGCACAGTGTCTGGTGATTCCAAGCTTTTTCTGTTCTGCCCAAAGAATTTGTCAGGACAACTGATGAACAGGTCAGTGCAACTTTTATTTAAAGCAAAAGAAGAAGAAAGAGTAAAGAAAAGAGAAGAGTAAAAAGAGATATGTCCCTCATGCAGTACAGGCCATTGCAGAGACAGGACAACAGAACAGCAAGATGCCAGTGGTGAAGAAGTCTCTCTCACGTCTGGGAGAAAAAAATGCTGCAACTGAGAAACCAAGAAGAATATGAACAGGCAGGCTTTGCTGGGTTTTCCCATTCTCTGGTACCATCCGATCAGATTCTTTTTGTCCAATCACATTTCAACAAGGCTGTCTCTGCATTACTGAACCTAAGTATAAAATCACCCATGTCTGGGTGTCTCCATGGGGGTATTTCCAGAGATAAAAGTGGCACATAGACTTGCAAACTGGGATGTGTGTTTGCCCAGATTATGGGCAGCACCATTCAATAGGCCTACAGTGCAGATGTAATGAAAGAAGAGAGAAAAAGTCTGCCTGTGTTTTGAAAATCTCCATTCTGCTTGAGCAGGTGTATGTTTTGCTACTTCTGTTGCCTATAGACATCAGATTTTAGCTTCTTCAGTCTTTCAATGCTGACTCACATCAGTTACTCTCCAGAGAGCTGCCAGGCCTTCAGTCTGAGTGAGACCAGTTGTGCATTCTTGATCTCTCTTGTTCTGAGGATTCCAGCCTCTTAACTTGAGCAGTTACTGAGTCATCTGGGTCTCCAGCATGCAGACAGCCATTGTAGACTCTCTCATCTCTGATTCTGTAACCATAAGGTTTCCTGTCATAAAAATATTGGCCATGACCATTGTGATGGGGAATAACCCTGTTATACCCTTTCATCTTAAAATTATGGGCCTACTCAAGTTTCAATTGTCTCTAGGCTCCACTTGCTCACAGATGTTTACTCCTTTATTTTAATGTGTAGCATTGTTTTTTTTAAAAAAATTTTACAACATATTCTCTTAACAATAAAGATAATTAGCATTGCAAGAAGCAATACATGAAAATATATTTTGTGGATTATTTTTTAATTTTCTATTTTGGCAAGGTGTGATACGCACATCTGGGACTGACATAAGTAGAGACTGGTAGCAATTAAGCATGAGGAAACTTGGGAGATGATGAAAATAATGTGAAGCTGAACTATGGGAATGACACAACTCTAATAATCTACTAAAAAGGATTGAACTATACACTATAAGTATATTTTCAAGAACTATTCTGTGAATAATATATTCTGATAAGTACTAAATCCAAAGACAACCACAGTGATTTTACTCCTTGAAGTATGAATTGGGGATTGTCAAATGTCTTTATCTGGGCCCTAGCTATCTGAAATTGTTTTCTTGTTAAAATTATGAAGTATAATAAAAATATATGGTGAATGCATAAATTTAAAAACATTTCAATAAAAAGGACACATTGTCATCAGTTGCTCACAAAGTATTCTCTTGCATTCAAATCAGTTATATCACTATTCTTGCTAATTTCTAAAGCAGTTCTAGAATGGTTCTTTCCTGAGTGTCTTTATGAATTGAGATTAAAAATAAAGTGTAGGCTGCTCCTAAGTGAAGGAACCAGACTGCAACCATTGCACTGACTACAGGCCCTTTCTCTTTAAGGCTTATGGATTTTAGGTGTCCTTTCCCAAAACAAGCAGCCCCAGGGTGATACAGCCCAGAAACTACATCTTTCACTCCTTCTCCAATGAACTGCTGCTAACCACTGTGACAGCCTAATGATCACTAGCCTTGAGGGAACTCTGCTTCCCCACATGCAAGCACAATTCCCCTTCACCCTTTGCTTTGACAACCTCAGCATAACAGTAATTCCCTTCATTGTAACTTCTCTCTATTTCTGTATAAGAACCCCATAGACTGTAGGAGAGCTGCCTTTCTGGTCCTGTCAGCCAGGTTGATCTGGTTAATAAAAACATTACAATGTGTCTTTATTCACCTTATTCATTGGATTTGGCACCATGAAAGTTCTCATTTTTCCGTGAAATCAAACTGACAATCAAAAATAAATGCTTTGAAAAAAAATAAATAAATGCTTTGAATTGATTCAGACATTAAGACAGCCACAACAGCACAACTAAAGACACTCATAAAAGAGGATTTCTGAAACTTTCAGAAAGTAGAAAGGATAATGGAATAAGTGTGATTAAAGTGAGGAGGAGTATTTTGAGAATGAATTAATGGCAAAGTATCTTTTACTTCAGTAATTTTAAATTTAAACATTCTCCATGTTTATATCACAACTCATCAATGGAAAAAATAATGGTGACATAAGAAAGAATTCATTCAGTATAGTTGTATACCAGGAAGAATCAGCAGAAACAAGCAACTTAGCCCCATCCTCAGGGAGCAAACAAGTTTTATGGATGAATAGGAGAACAAAAGAGAAAGGGCAAAAAGTACACAGTCAAGCAGTCTTGGTCAAACTGGTCTCGTTGCTATTGGTGTGGTGTTCAATGTTCCCAGGCTCTTTCTGTCCTGCCCAAATAATTGGCTGAGACAACTGATGAACAGATAAACACAACTTTTATTTAACATAAAGGAAATAAGGAAAGAGTGAAGGAAAGAAAAAGGCAAGAAGTCCATTCTGCAGGCAGGAAAAGGCACTATAGAAACAGGAAGACAGCAGAACAGGAAGACTGCAGTGGTGGCAAAGTCAATGACTACCATCTTTTATATTTGCCCAGATCTGGTCTGTTGGAAGTTATTCCATCCATTCATTCTGGCTATCATTGGCAGGTCACATCCTGTTGATCAACCTCTACTCTGGATCTTTGTAATTGAAAGGTTATATTCTATTTTTAAGCCAGCCCACCATGCCCTAATATTCTGCTTCAGTCTAGTTGATTATTATCTCAGGATGTGCTTTGTGATGCCCTTTTAGCAAAAACAAATTTTCTGCTGTCCTCTGGTGTGAGGGATCACCAAGCCACATTCCCCTGACAAATAAAAGCCTTTACCTGCATCTTTGCCTAGCCTTTACCCAAGGCCTTTTTGCTGGTATATGCAAAGCTGGTTATATAGAGGCAAATATTCCCTTAATTGGTGAAAAGAATGTGACTAAATCTAGCTGAGGCACCAATGTGTCTCATTATAGCAAAATAGCAGAATTGCTCTCCACCACTAATGACTGGAATGAAGGTTTGAGCAAGAGCCTGTGAAATTTCAGGGTTAAAATGTGAGATAACATCTGTGCTGAGGCCATGAAACTCAAAATTACTTTGCCAGCTTTCCAAACATCAAATTATTTGTTAAGCCACTATCTAAATGGGCAGCCTCTTTGCCTGGTACAGAATGCTTTGTCCCTCCTTTACAAGCCAAGCCTGCAGAAGCTATTATTCCTGAGCACTCAGTGACTACATTTACCTTATTTTCTTGCCAGTAATACAAACTGTGGTCACTCTAATTCTTGGCCTTTTGTTCCACTGAGAGTAATTGGTAATCCTGGAAGCCTGAGAAACTTCAAGTCTCTCTTTGTCTTTCTTCAGCTATGTGCCACATTGCTGGATGGGAGACTGAACACTTTGCAGGGGTTTTGGTATTCCAGGAAAGCTTATATCTTGTCACAGGATGCTTATCAATCTAACCTATTGTTCCTAGAATCTAAAATGGCTGTAGGACAGAATGATTGAGACAAATAGAGACCAAGAGAGATTTAGTGGATCTTTATTTTCAAAATTGACCTGTTTTTCTGGCTACCTCAATGCTGCCACCCCCACAAATGTGTATTTCATGGGTTTTTTTCTACCTCTTCTGTAAGTTGAAGTACTGTGCATTTGAGAAAAGCAGGTTAGATGCCTTTCCAATTGATCAAATTGTGAATAAACTCATTTTTCCCATTTTTGGGACTTTTCTGCTACTCTTGATATCTTATAGGCCAAGAAATACTTGGGACCTAGATTCAGGCCTCTGGCTGTGCTTCTGATAACAAAAGAACAAGTCCTAATCTTTCAGGAAATAATTTATAAACTTCTAGGTGCCATTCCTGTGATATGGATCAGGACATTGTAAAAGCTGGCAGTTTACAATATATTGATTATAATGTTCCTGAAAATATTGAAAATATCTTACTCTTGATGTGTTCAGGGTTACAGAGGAAAGGGTGAGTGGATTCCCAGTTTTAAACAATCACTGATCCTTAAGTGATTAACATGTCTACATGTAGAGTTGAGTAGGAATATGACTCAAAGTTTAAGGTAGCAAAGGAGATCCAAATTGAAGGCAGAAATGCCACACTTTTATCCTGCTTTGAGTCACCCATGGGATATCTGCATACCCAAGTAAAGAGTCAGTACTTTTGCTCCAAATGACCTCTATGTCTCTGTTACAGAGTGAGAGCCATGTTGCTAAGAGGTTCCTCTATTAAAGCAATTGAAAACCACACACTCTCATACCTACATGGCTCCTTAGGCTTTCTTCCTAGTCTTCCAAGTAATACAACAGGTTAAAAATAGTTTAAAAGGGATATTTTTTCAAGGAAAAAGCAGTGGCTGCTTCATTTTGTTGTAGAAGACACTTTTTGGTTCAATTCAGGACTATCTTGGCTTATTTCTTTAACACAGGTCAATCAGTAACTATTCTGAATGTGGATGTTCATCATTTTCCCTTAACTGATTAAAGAATAGAAAATAACATACTAAACATTAGTTACAAATTTGGGTTACTAAATTTCTTTTGTTAATGATCAACAGTTAATATCTGAATGAAGCCAGGTGCAGTAGTGCAGTTTATAACGTCAGCACCCAGGACACAGAGGTAGGACCCCAAAGTTTCTACTTTAATGCCACATGTAAGAAACTTTTAAACTACAAAAATGATATAGTACCAAAAATAAATATTAATAAAGAGGTATTATAATTAAGGAACAAATAGAAATTGTGAAGTTGAAAATATGAGAACTGAAAGGAAATATTCACTACAGCAGTATAGTAATTCCCTAAAAAACACAGAGTTACTATATAACTATACATAGCAACATTATTCATAGTAACCAAAAGGTGGAGAAAACTTAGATACCCATCAATGATGAGTGAGACAATAACTTGTGGTATATCCAGAAAATTAAATAATATTTGGCAATAAAAAGTGATGAAGTACTGACATATGTTGAAACATGAATGAACCATGAAAACATGGTGAGAGAAAAAAGCCAGACACAAAATGTGGCATAATTGTGTCTATGTTAAAAGTACAAAATTAGGCCACTCTGGTAAGTGTCTGTGGCCTGACAAGCCGTGACTACTCCAGGGCAAGAACCATTAGCGTTTCCTGAGGTCTGCACCATGTTGGAACTTGGAGCACTGGGAAAACAAGCAACAAGCTCACTGCTCTGGTAAGCAGCTGTGAGCCTACCAGCGCATGGGCTAAGAATCAAATATCCATCTCTCCTCCCCTCCCCCCCGTTAGCAAGTGAGAGCCAGAAATCTGAACATCTCTTGGGAGGATGAATATATGCAATATAGCAAATAAAGGTGATTTCCTTCTACCATCTCTTTGAAGGCAAATATTATTATCACTGTTTTGCTCTGTTCTGATTAATGGTATTGCTGTATTTAATATTCTGTTTTTATAAGTTTAGTATTTCCTTCCATTTTGCTGTAGCTGATTGAAAGAACAACTATTGTGAAGAAAACGAGATATACTATTGTATGTATTACTGTTATCCTGGTAACCTGCTGTGAAGTTCTGTACTAATTTCATTACACTGTCTCAATTCGCTTTGTTCTGTCTTGTTCTGCTGTATTTTACTACCTTCAAAATTTAAAAAAAGTACAAAATTTGAAAATCAATGAATAGAAAGTAGATTAATGATTGACTGGGTTTGAAGATAGGAATCTGAATGGGAATAAAAAATCTTATTGGAGCAAAAAAATTACCCTAACATGCACTTGTATAGTAGACAAATTACGAATTTTATAGGATGTACTGAAAATTCAATAAAACTGTTAAATATATATATATATATATATTTAACAGTTAATATATATATATGTGTGTGTGTGTGTGTGTGTGTGTATTTTTTCAACATAAAATAAGCAGCTGAGTCACCAACCCTTCAAAACAAACATTTTATCTGAGAATAACAGGGAAGTAAATCTAGTATATGTATGACATGGAGACAAATTTATTTTAAGGTAAAATGAGGAGGGTGACATAAATCATTTTGAAACAATACTCCTTGGCTAAAAGGATCGATAAAAAGAGTGTTATCAGTCCAAGGTTGGAAAGTTAGTTACTGGATATGTAGCCTTATTATAGACAACTAACTTAGGTAGAAATATTAAAGGTAAGGTTCTCAAAGGAGTCAGTACAGAAGATGAGAATGCATTACAACTGTGGCTGGAGGTACAGCCATTAATGACCAGGCCACAAGATAAAGATGGAATGACCAGGAGTTCATATTCCCTCAAAGAATGAGTGGTAATATCTGGTCCAGTAAAGTCTAGATAGATGTCAGTCACCTCAGTGGGTGACAAAAACCCTTTGATCCATCCCTTCCTGAAAAGTTCTTTGCTCTTTCCATGTACACTTGCTACATGACTTGCTTCCCCAGTGGATCAACATTATCTAAGTGGCTGTACTTGTAATCTTCATGGTTGATCATAGTTTTGTCTCATGGTATACCCACCTTATAATTTTGTATGCATCTCATGATTTGATCTGTAAAACTTACAGAAAGTGGGCTAATTGGAAACTCACTCAGGTCCCCTCCTGTCTCACTCAGAAACTGTCTCCCAATAAATATTTTCTACTCTTAACCTTCATTGTTCCTTAGAATTCATTCTTCAGTCTGACTTTGGGGTACACAAACTTGGTGTATCTGCCGTCAAGCAGGTTGAGAGTTTTAATATTTCCCTTACACATTTGGAGTTCTTACATCATCCCTATATTCACCTCATAGAAATATTTCTGTGTGTAAGAGTGTGGTAATTTTGTACAAGGTGGTAATTTGGCAATCTTAATTTTTTTAAAGAAAGACACTCTTTTTTTATAGTTTTTGTTATCAGTAAATATACATATGGACCTGGCTTCATGGCCTTTCAACTCCACTTTATTAGGGTTTGAGGTAAGTCACTACATTTTGACCCTGACAACTTTCACAATTCCTAATGTACAAATGCACACACAGATACATGCTCTTAAGCACATACCCAGAAGGAGAAGAAAAAAAAATTGTCCCTTTACCATCCATAGTTCTTATATGGAATAGACACCTGCAAATAAAAACAGATTACCAGTAGAAAGCAAACAGAGTTTATTAAATGTATACTTCATGTATTTATAGGAGACACTCAGAGAATTAAACCACAAAAATGTGTCTCTAAATTCGTTTAAATGTCACCTTCAAATGAACCAAAAAACCCACAGTAAGAGGACGATAAGGGGGAGGTGATGAGAAAAAATAAACAAGGTTAAGGTCTGTTATGCAGATTCAGTCAGTATCTTCTCCACTGATAAGACCACATAGTGAATCAGAGTCAGCCTTCTCATCCAAGTGCTGAGAAAGAGACATTCTTCCAAATGGAGAGTTCCTGTAAATATGTAAGTTTTGGGCTGGGGATTTGCCTTCCCTGCAAGCATGTGGTCATGAGTTTGATCCCTGGTACCAATAAAAACAAAGTAAATCTCTTAAGTATTCTTTCTTCAGAACTTCTATCAAAATAAATACATGAAAGTAATCCATATGAGGAAAAGCTTATTTTGTGGAGATATATATATATATATATATATATATATAGAGAGAGAGAGAGAGAGAGATGATATAGATATAGATGTATAGCATATATATATATACATATATAGCACTATATATATCTATATCTAGATATAGATATATGGCAGCAGTGCATATTATTTTAAAAACCTATGAAAGTTGGGACTTGGATTTAGCTTAGTGGCTCAAGCACTTGCTCTGGTAAGTGCGACATTGTGAGTTCATTCCCTGGTAGCAAAAAGAAAAAAACTATGAAAGTAGGTTATTGAGTAATGACAGGAAAGTCAGAGACAAAGAAAAGGTACTTAGTTTTGGTATTATTCTTTTTCTCATTGTTGATTATCAGCATTTAATTTCATGAATTTGGAAGCCTTCTTCCTAAACTATTTCTAGAATAGATTGTGTAACAAAAGTTGGAAATTTTGTTAGAGACACCCATAAAATCTCAGCTCTGGCACCATAAAACCTTGTCCTGGGAATTTTCGTTAAGGTTAAAGAAAAATCTCTTTAAGAACATTCTCAACATCATCTATAGCAATTTATTTCTTCTATTTTCTGTCTCTTTTTGAGTCAACTGTATTCAAAATTTTTAATTTCATCTTACTTTGATATACACATGCATAAATGTAGTAAAATATTGAGGTAAATGATTAGGGTGTGGCAAACTGGCTGAGCAAGTGGTCATGCCCTGTCAATCACAGAGATCCAGGAGCTGCACAGAAAATCAATTCCCAAAAACTGGTGCTTGGGACCTATCAGAGAATTCTATTTTCAATACTTGTGCAAACTCAATAGAACTGTATAAATCTGATGTCATCCTGAGGAATGGGAGTTTTCCAAGTCCAGGTGAGCAGTAATATGGGGACTCATATCCTTCATCCTGTCATGACTGAGATGACCAATAAGTATCTGCCACCATATGTCCAAGATTTCATTCATGATGTGCCACAGCCAATGAAAGGGACCACCTTCATTTCTCATATAGAGCTGCTTCCATATGGTCCCCCAGTCCCTTAATATGAATGTGATTTCTGTGGTAACTGAGTCTTCAGCAGGAATAATTATTTAAAATTGTCCTTTATTCTTATAAAGGCATTTTTCAAGTGAACATAGTTGGAAGAAGGAAATATACCCTGGATATTTGCTTTTTTAAAGGCAAATTCTCTGTACCAGTCATCACACTTCTCCAGGATCTGAATTGTGTCTCCAATTTCCAGTGACAGGCCATAAAAGGATCATTCCTCAAAAACTGGTAATAACTTTCCATAGGTTGCCCTTAATGAAATTATTCAACAAGAAAAATAATAAATCCAAACATGAAACAATCCAAAGTGCACATAACATTATAAACTCTAATAGACATAAAAGATCAGACAAACATCAATACAATTATAGTGGGGAGTCTCAGTGCCACACTTTTACAAATAGCTCAACTAAAAACACACACACACAAATATCAAAGTTGAACAAAATTTTATAAAAAAATAGACTTAATAGATATCTACAAAGTGTTCCACCCAACGGTGAATACAAATTCTTTTTGGCCACAATGGTACTTCCTCCAAAGCAGACCATGTACTAGTGAATAAAGCATACCTAACCAAATGAAGAGAATCACAATTTTACCATACATATTATCAGACCATAGTACAATGAAATGAGAAATTAGTACCAGAAGAAACCACAGAAACTATACAAACATTTGTAAATTAAACACCACAATCTTGAATAATCAATGAGTCACAGCAAAAATGAAGAAACAAATCAGACAGTTCTTATAATTAAATACTAATGCCAGTACAATATACCAGAATTTATGGGACACAATGAAAGCAGTCCTGTGGAGAAAATTTACAGCAGTGAGTGCCCACATCAGAAGAATAGTATGGGATTTAGTGAAAATGGCACAGCAGTCAGTGTCAGCAACTTGGCTGGCAATACAAAGTGTCTAGAGTCTGGAAAACAATAGCTTAGAGAGAAACCAAAGTGAATTGAGGTTACCTGGGAAATGTGAGGGAACTGACAGAGAAGAGAGAATTAATGGATTCTGCAGAAATAGATCACACCACAAAGGAGACACCATGCAGCTCTGCCAGACAGTGGCTGGCTGCCTTCCAGCTGGGAGGCAAAGTGAAAACTAACAACTTAAGGAAAACCAGAGAACTATATCAGGACTAAAAGAATTATCTACAGTTGGAATGAGCAAGAAAAATAGAAAACACTGCTGCTAGAATGGCATTCTACAATCAACAGTTGAGTGACCTCATTACAAGCACCTGAATCTACAACCTTGTAGTGGAAGCTGGTGGAGGTATCATCATAAGGAAGAGCTAAGTTTTGAAAATAGGTCCCAAAGCAGCCTGTTGACTACTTCACCCTGTTAAGTTCCCAGAGTAGATGAGGGAAAGACAGTCATCAGAGACTGCTGAAAGTTGGAGAAGCTTGGGAGGAGTTCTGCTAAGAGGCAGGGCATAGTGAACATGGACTAGGCTCCTGAGGTAAGAAACCAGGTTCAGCCTGAGTTACACAGGGTTGAAAGTTCACATTGCAGCTGTGAGCAGATCTCTACACCCAGCACCATTCTGGGGGCAGACTGCCACCTTAGACATTCAGTGTGAATACATCCTGGCTTGAGCTCTGCTCAATAATAGGCTGAGGAAAATAGTCATGTATATGAAACAATACAAAACTGTGTTTTAATTATACTTTTTTGACTGCATTATTTTCATTTTTATTTCATGCTTTTCTTCTCATCTACCATTGTACTCCCTTCAAACCTCTCCCTTACTAACAGCACTCTATCTACCCTACCCCCCATTGCCCTCACCTCATCGCAGAGTGACTACAAATAATAAACTGTAGTAGTGTGCATAAAGAATAGACAAAGGGGGAAGTGTAACTTTGAGAAGTATCATAGAGAATGTTGCAAAATTGACTCTGTGTTTGCTTCTATAACCAGAAGTAATTCTTTCAGTAAAATTTAGGGACAGAATTGAAATCACATAAAATAAATAACAGAGTGAAAACTAGCACTTCACATACAAAGCTGAAAATTATTCATGGGGAAGCATCATCTTACTAAAAATCCTCATATAATCCACAAACTTCCCTCATTTATCCCTGACCTGAAGTAAAACAATGCCTCCCAAAACTGTTATGCAGATTCAATGAGATCTCATTCAATCTATCAACAGCATACTTTACAGATATAGAGAAAAAAATTCTTAAATTCATATGTAACCAGAAGAGATCCAGAATACCAAAAGAAAACTTGGACAAGAAGAGCAAAGTCAGAGGTACAGCAAAACCTGGATCCAAGCTATACTATAAAAAAAAATGGAGACAAAAACTATATGGTATTGGAACAAAAGCAGATATGTGAATCAGTGGAACCGAATTGAGGAAACAGAAACTTCCTCAGAAACATTCAACTATTTGATCCTCAACAAATGGGCCAAAAGTATATGCTGGAGAAAAGATATGCTATTTATAAGTGGTGCTGAGAAAACTGGTAATCTGTGTGCAGAAAATTGAAACAGGACAATTATGTCTCAGCATATCCTAATTAAAGTCAAAATGCATCAAATATATAAACATTAAAACAGAAACATTAAACCTACTGGAATGTAAAGTAGGTAAAAGGCTTAAATATATAGGGTTAGGAAATGATTTTTTTTTAAAATGATTTTGCAAAAAACTAAACAAAGTCAAGGACCTGGTGGATTCACAGCTACATTGTGCAATAACCTCTGGGAAGATTCAAAACCAATATTTATGAACATTTTAATGAAATTCAGAAGAAAGAAGTACTTTCAAATTCATTCTCAGAAGTTGATAGAATCTTGAAACCACAACCAGCTAAGGATCTAACCAAAAAGAACTATAGGCCAATCTCTCTAGTGAATGTAGATACAAAAATTCTTAACAAGATCCTAGCAAATGGAATTCAACAAATCATCAAAAAGATCACACACTATGATTAAGTAGGCTTCATGCCAATGACACAAGATTAGTTAAACATTTGTAAATCAATAAATTTAATTCACTTCATAAATAAAACCAGAACTAAAATCACATGAGGGTAGAATGACTCTCCCTAAAAGCGGAACAATCACCTCCACATTAGTTAAACTGAGTCCTATCTTCATGTATTGATATGTACAGAGTTGGCTAGGCTATTTCCTTTTCCCGTCAATTGGCTCTAAGCAATGCAAATAGGGCTGGCTGAGGTATTGATGTATAATATTTGAAGCCTGCTGACAGTTTCCTGTTTCCTCCCCTCAAGTCTCCCTATAAATTGTTAAGCACAAGGATGGCAGAGTCACATAGATCCAGAATGTCAACTGAGTTTGAACCTCAGGATGAGAGACTATGACTTCCTAGGGCACAAAATTTTACATATGAGAAAGTGAAGCAACAGCCCCATAACATTTAAATGCTATCCCAATTGAGTTATGCAGATTAGTCTTTCTGCATACCCTTCTCTATGCATATTATAGAGGTGCTTTCCAGCTTCCTAGCTAAGCCTAGCTCAGTCTCATATAAACCCTGCCATTCTTACCATCAGTCATCCTTGAACCACTCCTTTCTTCACAAGTTAATACATTCTGGATGATGTGCTGGGACAAGGCCTTAGCTCTGTAAATCTTCACCTGGACTGGACTCAGGACCCCTTGACCACTCATAACTGTGAATATGTCTTAGTGTTTTTATTCTTGCTGTGGGTTGCACTTGAGGTGGCAGATTGAAATTAACTCACTGGGATTCCATTAATGTTTCAGTGGGATTACAAAAATAGACTTACTTGGACCATGAGGAGGACAAAAAAGGGAATTACAATATTTGGATTACAATACATTTTCATCTTAATAGATGCAGAAAATGTCTTTGACAAAAATCTGACATTCAGGGAATTCAACATGGCTGAATAAAGGAGGAGTCACATTTGAGTTTCTCAGAGAAAATCAACTAAAAACACAGGTAATTGAAAGAAAGAGAGGGACATACATCCTGATACCAAAATTAATCTGAAATAAGAGGCTTGTAGATCAAACTAATCATGGTCATTGTTTTAACCTAACTCAAGCACTGCCATTCTGTTCTGTATGCGCTGTGGTCTTTGTCCTGAAATGAACTTTGTACCTCCCAAGTATCCCCTGCACAGCCCCCAGACTTTGTTCCCCATAAATTCCTAAGCACTGCACTCTGACCCTAGGCAAGCAACAGGATGTCAGATGTCCTGGAACTCCAAGAATGTGCAGATGTGCTAATGAGCAAACCTTTCTGTAATAAAAAATATAATAAGCCTGTCTCTCGGGACAACTTGCCCTTTGCTCCCCCACACCTTTGCAGTTTTTCCCTTTATAAACCACCCCAAATCTTAGCCTAGTTACACAGCAGTGTAAATTCCACCTGCACTCTGTGTCACTGGGTACCAGCATAAATAAAGCTCTTTTCTCTTTTCCCTCCAAGACATCTTGGCTTTTTACTCTTTTTGCCTTTTTACAATTTTCATTTTATTTTGGGGTGCAGCCTTTTTTGGTACAGCAGTCATAGGACTTTATAAAATGATAATCCAGCCCACAAGTCTGCCCATGGGTTTAGAGCAGGAACTGCCATTCCCAGGAAGTTCCCAAGAAACAAAAGAGACTGCAAATGTGTAGAAAACTCAATCCACACAGGACACATCTAGAATATAAGCCCCCTTGCCTCTTTTGACTTCCTGCAGACAGAGAACACTGCAGTCTGGCAACAAATTTCAGTGGCACACATAAGAGCAAGTGACTGCTCACTCCCCAGTAGGTTGCCAGTTTTTTGTTTTGTTTTGTTTTGCATTGCTCAGTGTTTTTTTTTCTTTTCTTCTTTTTCCTTCTCAGTTGAACATTATAACCATTAACTGAAACATCTAGTGACAACAAGGTCAGGGACCAACTACAGCATTGAGGATTGCTAGTGAAACAACACAATCTTTCCTTCTCCATGACTGGCACAAGAGAGGCACTTGGACCACAGACATTGCTGAAAACTGCAGTAGCAAAGACAAGAAGTGAGAAATTAGCACTTCCCTACCCTGTGACCAGAGACCGGTGGCCAGTGGCACAAGCACCTTTGGGCCAGGAAGTCAGCACTCCCTGTGACTTGCAATCATCAGCATGAGACAAGGAGGGTAGCTTGTGAGAGGAGGCAGAGCAGGCTGTACAAGGTCCAGGAAGGGCTAACTGTACACATGATTGGGAGCAGCCTTGGGTTGTCTCTGCTGAGGGTGCCACAGCAACTGGGAGAGCAATGCAGAGAAAAACAGGATAAGGAGACATTGGTGAGTCATCTAGAAAGCTGCTGGTTAGAGACTGACCATACCTCTCATATCCAGAGGCCAAGATCACCCCCTCATCCAATCCAGCACTAATCCTATTGCAGGTTTGATGGGGTTCTACTTTGAACACTACCACCAAATAGTGGAAACCAGAGCAACTCAATTTGATTTCTTTTGTTTGTGTGTATCATTTTCCTTTGTTTCACTTTGTTTTGCTTGATTTTTGGGGAGGAATATATATATATATATATATATATATATATATATATATATATATATATGTATATTCTGTTCATCATCTTTTACTCTTTCCTCCATTATCTCTTGTGATCTTATGATAGCTTCATGTGAGTAAACATTATCTCCACACTTTCTGATTCACATCATTAATCTTTTTCTTTCTCCTTCATTCTTTCCCTCCTGCCCTCTTCTCCAGTTTCCCAAAGCTTACATGATCACGTTGTTCTCCAGCCTTGCTTTGACTATATTTCTCTTCAACTATCTCTCTGCTTTGTCCCCCATACCTCTTTAATTTCCCCAACAAAGAGTAAAACCACTCAACTAGGGGAAACTCATTGCATGCATATATTAATGGACATGAAAAATTGTGGGAGACAATTTGAGTGACTCTCCTTGAATGCAGAACCATTGCTGAAACTTTGATTGTATTGAGACCTATTTGTTTATATTGATATGTACAGAGCTGACTATGGTATCTCCTTCTCTCTTCAGTTGCTCTAAGCATTGCAAACAAGGCTAGCTGAGGTACTGGTATGTAGTCTCTAAAGTCATGGTCTCCTGTTTCCTTGCATAGTGCTCTCGGTAAAACCTATGAGCGCAGAGCGATAGTAGAGCCAGTCCGCTCCAGGAATGTCAACTTATAAGCCTCAAGGTAAACAGGCTGTGACTCCCCAGAACACAAAAGTTTACATATCAGAAACTGAAGAAACAGCCTCCAAAAACAATTCAGTTGTTACTTGAATTATGCAAATTGATCCTTCCACATATCTTTATCTCTGCATATTGCAGAGATGCTTTTTCCACTACCTGACTAGCCAGTTCAAATTACTCATGTAGTTTTTGCCATCCTTGCTGTCACTCATCCTCAAACCATCCCCTTCTTCACAAGATAATAAATTCTGGGAGAGGCCTAGGATGAAGGTCTTTGTTTGCACATCCTCACAGGGATAGGATTTAGGACCCTTTGAATGCCCTTAACTTGGAATATGTCTTGGTGTCTTACTCTCACCGTGGGTTGCATTGGAGGTAGTAGATAGAAATTAAATTGCTGGGATTCCAATAACATATCAATGGGATTATAAATATAACTTTGGATTATGAGGAAGACTGGAAAATGGATTACAATACTTGAATAACTGTACTCAATATTTGTGAGTATAATAGAAAACCAAATAAACAGTAACACAATTATAATGGAGGAACTTAATGCCCCACTATGCAAACAAGATAAATCAATTGGAGAAAAAAAACAACAAAGAGATATCAGAAATACACCAAACCTGTGTACAAATGGGCTTAGTAGATGTCTACAGAGTGTTCCATCCCCAATATCAGAATACACATTCTTCTCAGCTGTACATGGGACACTGTTCAAACTAGAGCACATAGCGCCCATAGAATATATTTAAGTAAATACAAAAGAATTGAAATTATCTCATCCATATTATTTGACCATTGTGCGATGAAGTTGGAAATCAACAAAAATGAAACCACAAAAAAAATCCATGAATGCGTGAAAATTAACTTTATACTGAAAAATAAATGGGTCACATATGAAATTAAAGAACAAATTAAAAGTATTTAGAGCTACTATGAGGAAGATAGAAAGTGCTCAAATGACAGCCTAATGTTGAAGCTCAAACTTCTTGAAAAAAAAAAGAAAGAAAAAGTGAAGCCCAAACTTGTATGAGGAAAGAAATTATAAATATCAAATCAGAAATTTATTCAATTGAGACTAAGAAAACAATAAAAGAATTAGTTAAAGAGTTGTTTCTTTGAAAGATTAAATAGCATTGATAAACCTTATCAAAAAAGGAAAGACTCAAATTGATGAAATTAGCAATGAAAATGATGAAATTACAACAGAACATGCAGAAATCCAGAAGAAATGGACAGATTCCTAGATATATCTGAACTACCAAAGCTGAATCAAGAAAATATAAAAATTTTAAACCACCCAAAATCAGTCAGTGAAATAGGAAACATAATAAAAAACAGACCAACAAAGAAAACAAAGAAAGAAAAGCTCAGATCCTGATGGATACACAGCTGAGCTTCACAAGACATTTAGAGATCTAATGCCATTACATGTCAAACTCTTTAATTTCTAGAAAGGGAAGCAATACTCCCAAATTTGTTGCTGGAAGTAAGCATTACCCTGATGCCCAAACCACAGAAAGATCCAACCAAAAAAAGAGAACAACAGGCCGATCTTCCTAATGAACATGCATACAAAACTCCTCAATATGATACTGGCAAACGGGCTGGGAATTTAGCTAAGTGGTGTAAGTGCCTTCCTGGCAAATGTGAGGTCATGAGTTTGATCTCTGGTACAAAAAAAAAAACTAAATAAATAAATAAAAATAAATACATAAAAGACATTTTGGGGCTGGGGATTTAGCTCAGTGGCCTAAATGCCTGCCTGGCAAATACAAGCTCATGAGTTCAATCCCTGGTACAGAAAAAAAAAAAAAGAGTTGATTAAGATACTGACAAACAGAATGCAGCAAATTATCAAGATTATAAATCATGATCAATTTGGATTCAATTCAGGAATACAGGGATGGTTCAACACATGCAAATCAATAAATGTAACACACCATATCAATAGAGCCAAAGATAAGAATCACACGATCGCCTCAATAGATGCTGAAAAGGCTTTTGATAAAGTCTTTTTATTTTATTTCTTATTTTTTAATTTGAAACAGGAAATAAAACAAGGAAAATAAAACAGAGTAAAATCAATCAAAATAAACCAAAATAAGCGATACAGGACTCCCAAACCTTTTGAAATCAACAGTAGTTACCACAATGCCTTTGCTGTCTTTAAAATAGCTGCAGATACCACCTTCAGACATATTAAAAATTGAACAGAACAGGATTGAATAGAAACAATAAAAACAAAGCAATGAATACAATAAAGAACCTCAAAACAAGCCAATAGTAAATACATAATGGCTTCCATAACATGTGTTGCTATCTTTCAAATAGCTGCTCATGCCATCATAGTTAACATAAATAAAACAAAATAGAATAAGCCCCAGCACAAAAGAAAAAACAATGAAAATGATATGGTTTCAGCAGTGGGGATCTCCTCCCTGTAGGTTGCGGTTCTCTCCCTCTGCAGTCTGCAAATGTCGCTGACTCATGGACAGAGGCTTTGGTCTGGCTCTCCCCAAGCCTGCAGCAGCCAGTACCAGCTTTTGATAATGTTTTACAGTAATTCATGATAAAAATCCTGTGGAATAATGGAATAGATGGTCTTTACCTTAGTCTAATAAAAACCATTTATGACAAACCAACATCCAGCATCATACTACATGGCCAAAAACTGAAAGCTTTCACTCTAAAATCAGGAACAAGACAAGGTTATCCACTATCACTGCTCCTATTCAACATAGTCCTGGAAATATTAACTAAAACAATTAGACAAGACAGAGAAATGAAAGGAATAATGATAGGAAAGGAAGAAGTTAAATTATCACTACTTGCAGATGACATTTAATCTACATAGAAGACTTCCAAAACTCAATTGAAAATACTTTTGAATGTAACCAATTCAGTAACATAGCTGAATACAAAGTCAGTACTCAAAAATCAATAGCATTCTTCTACACAAACAAGAAACTCATTGAGAGAGAAATAAGAGAAGCCACACTCTTCACAATAATATCCAAGAAAAAAAAGAACTACTTAGAAATCAATCTAACAAAGGAAGTAAAAGATCTATACATAGAAAATTATATTACTCTGAAAAAAAGATATCAAAGAGGTTTTCAGAAAATGGAAAGACATTCCTTGTTCATGATGGGAAGAACAAATACTGTGAAAATGGCCATTCTGTCAAAATTGTTATACCAATTTAATGCAATTTAAATCAAAATACCACTAGCAAGGGGCTGGGGATTTAGTGCAGCACACCTGCCTAACAAGCACAAGATCATGAATTCAATCCCAAGCACCAAAACAAATAAATAAATAAAAATTAAAAGAAACACTAGCATACCTTAAACATCCAGGGAAATCATTCCTAAAATTCATCTGGAACCAGAAGAGACCTAGAATAGCAAAGGCCATTCTGGGCAACGAAGGCAAGGCAGGCGGTATCAGGAACCCAGACGTGAAATTATACTACAAACCTACTGCTACAAAATCAGCATGGGACTGGAATAAAAACAGACCTGAATATCAGTGGAATAGATTAGAAGACACAGACACAACTACAAACAAACTCAGCCACCTTGTCTTTGACAAAGGGGCAAATAAGTACACTGGAAGACAGTTACCCTCTTTAATAAATGATGCTGGAAAACCAGCTTACCATATGCCAAAAACTAAAACTTGACCCATGTCAATCACCACGAACAAAACTAAAGTCAAAATGGATGAAACGTCTAAATAGTAAAACAGAAACACAAAGTCTCCTGGAAGACAAATAGATAGAAATCTTGAAGACAGAAGAGAAGGTAAAGAAATCATGACCAAAAACCAAACTGCATGGGAAGTACTTCCCAGAATCAACAACTGGGACCTCATCTTATTAAAAAGGTTTTGCATGTCAAAAAATCTCCAACAGGGTGGAAAGAAAGCCCATGAAGTGGGAAAATATCAGGCAACTGTCACTCAGACAAATCTAGAACATATAAAGAATTAAAAAAATTAGGCCCCCAAAATTCAAAGATCCAATTGAAAAATGGGCATCTGAGATGAATACACACTTCTCAGATGAAGAAAAACAAATGGCAAATAAATACATGAAAAAAATGATCAACACCAATGGTCAGTCTGGAAATGAAAATTAAAATAACTGTGAGATTTCATCTCACCCCAGAAAGAATGGCCAAGATCAAGAAATCAGCCAAAAACAAATGCTGGAGGGGTTGTGGGGGAAAAAAGAACCCTCCTTCACTTTTTTGGTAATGTAGACTGGTGTAACCACTGTGGAAATCAGTGTGAAGATTCCTCAAAAACCTAGGATTACAGATTCCTTTTGACGAAGCTATCCCACTCCTGGGCATTTTCCCAGAAGAACTGAAAACATTGTATCACACTATATATATGTATGTTTATAGCAGCCCAATTTGTAATAGCCAAATCTTGGAAACAGCCCAAATGCCCATCAATCAAAGAATGGATAAAAAAATGTGGTATTTTTATACAATGCATTACTACACTGCTATAAAGAAAGATTGCATTAAGACTTTTAAAAGTAAATGGCTGTGACTTTATTTTTTTTAACTTTATTTAAAGAAGGGGGAAGCAAAACAGAATAAAAGGTAGAAACAATACAGAATTTCATAAAAAATAAACAGTAAGAAATTACTATTTGATACATTACATGTCTTCTTGGACATAGTTGTTCCAGTTACAAAATTAAAGCATACAAAATGGACATACAAACAGTGAGGCTGCAAATAGTTCTGTTCACCAATCCAACAAAAACTTAGTTATCAATCCTACACACTTAAGTATACATACAGTTATCTCTTTTAGAGCACTTTCTTTTTCTCCTCTTGCTTTTTTTTTCACTTGTTTTATTTAAGGAAAAAATTTTGAAACAGAAAGAGGGTAGAAACAATACAAAATCTCAAAAACAAAACAAAAATAGTAATCAGTAAAAATCACTAGTTGATACTTATATACTTTCCTCTTAGATGCAGTTGTTCAAGTAACGAAACTAAAGTCCACAAAGTGGACATCCAAAGAGTGAGACTGCAGTCAGTTTTGCTCATCCATCCAACTAAAACTTTAGCTACATGGTTATTAATTCCACACACTCAAACATACATGCAGTTATATCCTTTAGAATATTCTCTCTTCTTTTTTTTCCTTTACAATAACTGTAATCCATTCTAGTAAACTACTTAGAAGTTCTACACATGTATAGGTCTCTACACATATACCTAGCCTTTCTGTATTAGAAGGAGAAACAAAGCAAAACAAGTCAGCAATACAAATTCCTAGAGAAACACAAAATGAAAAGAACATACAAAAACACAGCATTAGGTGATCTACAGTAGTCACTATGATGTCTCTAGTTATTTTCAATAAAATTGTCTATATTATCAAATATGATATAAACTTAGCATTGCTTTACATTATTAATAAAATCTAAACATTGGAGACATAATAGGACTTCAAAGGCAGATAACAATCAAACCAGAATGGGTATCCTATTGAATCCTGTCATCTTCAGAGTATTGCCCCTACTCTCAGACTTGACACTCTCAAACATACCAGATTCAAGTAAAATCACTCTCAAACATACCAGATTCAGTGATATAACCAATCTTCTCTGTTTTATCTCTGCCATACTATTTTTCTATTGTTATTTATTTACTTTTCTCCTTCATTCCACTGTCTGCCCCTTTCTGCCATTATTCCTGGAACCCTGGTGGTTTTCTCCTCTCTCTCTAGAATGTCCTTCAGTATTCTTTGCAGGATTGGATTGGTGGTCACAAACTCCTCCAGTTCCTCTTTGTCGTGGAAATATCTTGTCTCTCCATTAATTTTGAGAGACACTTTTGCAGCATACATCATTCTGGGTTGAAGGTTAGTTTCTTTCAGGGCTTGGAATATTTCACTCCAAGCTCCTCGTGATTTGCTGGTTTGCACTGAGAAGTCCGCTGTGATTTTGATGAGTTTTCCTTTATAGGTAATCTGTTTGTTTTCTCTGACTGCTTTTAATATTCTGTTCTTGTGATAGATTTCTGGGATCCTGATTATTATATCTCTGGGTGTAGATCTGTTTGGGTTGTAGCTGGCTGGAGTTCTATATGCCTCATTTATCTGAACTTCACTTCCGTTACCTATGTTTGGGAAGTTTTCCTTAATTATTTCTGTGAATAGACTTTTTATTTCATTTGAATTTGTTGCTGCATCTTCATTCACATATTTTATTCTTAGGTTATAAATCCTCTTGTCATCTTCTAGCCTTTGTATCATTGCTTCCCGGTTCCTTGTTATTTTTAAGAGATCCTTCCTTTCATGATCATACTTTGCAAATCTGTCTTCAAGTTTTGAAAATTTGCCTTTAGTTTCTGTTAAAAGGTTTTGCCAGGTTTCAATGGAGTTTTTAATTCCCTGATATTCTCTTTGGATCTGTTTCATATATTCTAGGTTTTGTTTATATTCTTCATCAAAGGCTTCTCTCCTTTCTCTGGGTTCCTCTATTCTTTCATTTGTGTCTACTAGAGGATTACCCAGGACTTCTTTAATTAGTCTTCTTATAACTTGCTTTGCTTGAGTTAGAATTTCAGATTTTAATTCGATGATGAGGTCACAGATATATTTCTTTATTTCTGATGAGGCTGTCTCTGACATTACAGGTTTGCTGCTCTCAACCACCTCTGCATTTACCTCTCTTTCTGCAGTTGGGGACCTTTTGCTCTTTCTCTGTCTTGTCATGTTTTCGACCCCCTTCAGACAGGTGAGTGGTGCAGGTCTCTGGGCCTTTCATTTTGTTTACAGCTTTTCTACAGCACACTTGTGAGGAAAGTACCGCCCCTCAGTCTGTCCCTGATCTGTGAGTTGCATGCTGAGAGCTGGCTCCTCCCCCTACACCAGTCAATCAGTTTATGCTTCAACAGGTTTGTGTGTTCCCTGGGGATGCCACTGGCCCAGGAAATCCTCGTCCCTGGCTATTGGGTTTCAACCAGGGGGGTGGCCCAGCCCGAGCAGATCCCACCAATCTACTTTGGACTAGGAGTCATCAGCAGATGCTGCCTAGGACCCGGATTCAAGCTGGCCCTGCCCAACTCCAAAATGTTGCCCAGCCAGTCCTCCCGGTTTGGGGATTCCAGTTCCTGTCACTTACCAAAGTTCGTGCAGCCCGACTGGCTGTTTCCACTCCCTGTTTCAGGGCCTCCCCAGCTGAGGGTCTGGAGCTCACCAGCCCTCATGGGAAGGGCTGCGATCTCAGCTCGATCGTGAGTCACCTGAATTTAAGACATGCCAATACAGCGATTGGGGCTTACCCAGCTCCAGCCCTCTGTCTGTGCTTCTTTTTCTTCTTTCTTTTATTTTTTTCTTTTTCTTTTTCCTCAGTTTCTTCCTGGGTCATGAGAAATCCTCTCCTTTTGTCTGGCTTTCTCCATGTTGCCAGATTCCAGCATCTGAGTTGTTTTTATTTTTTTTTCCTCAGAGAAGCTCTCTTATCATGTCATCTTGCAATCTCCATGGCTGTGACTTTAGACCATACTCTTAGGTGAAATGAATCAAACTCACATGCATAAATACATTGTTGTCTCCTTAGTGTAAGAAACTGAAAAATTACATATGTTCCAAGATTTACAATAGATATTATGTGAGGATAAGTAATTATACAAAGAAGAAAAGTAATTGCAATAGGGAAAAGAAGAAGGAAGAGAAAAGGAAAAAGACATACATGTGTACATACACACACATACACACACATGATAGCTAAAATGAGTATATTGCTAATTGTGTTAGTTAGTGGAAAAGAACAGTTAATACTAATGTGTTTAGATCAATTTTACAGGTCTGTAACTGTTAATCTAGGCAACCCTCCTGAAGGCAAAAATATGCAATATTGCCATTGTCCAGTTCCTATCATCTTGTTTTGTAAAGCTACACTATTATTGTATTTGGTTTCCTGTTGTTGCTTGTCTGTCTGTATTGTTTTTGCTTTTCTCTTGTGTGTCTTTTTAATCTTAAATTTAAAAAAGAAAAAAAAAATCAAATTATATTTGAATTTTTAAAAAGTAGATGCTGAGAATGTAGCTCAGTGAACCTATGTTTAATCTTCAGTACCATAAAGGGGCGAAAGTTTTTCTTTATGGTGTATGTTTTTATGCTCTGCAGGTAAAATTTTCACTAATCAGGTGATATGGATTCTGCTCATCTCCATTCTTGAAACATCAGTTCCAAATGAGAAGCATCATCAGTGAAAGACCTGGAAACATTTTTTTTTTATTTAAAGAGAAAAAAAAAACAGAAAAAAGGTAGAAATATTACAGAATTTCAAGAAAAGAAGATAAACAGTAAGAAATCACTAGTTGATAAATTACATATTGTTTTTTTAGAAATAGTTTTTCAAGTTACAAAATTAAAGCACACAAAGTGAACACTCAAACAGTGATACTGCAAACAGATCTGTGCAACAATCCAACAAGAACCTAGAAATATGGTTATTAATCCCACACACCTAAACATACATGCAGCTATATGTTTTACAGCACTTCCTATTTCCTCTTTTTTTATAATAGCAATTATACATTTTTAAAATTTTATTTAAAGAGAAGAGAAAAAAAGCAAAACAGAAAAAAGGGTAGCAACAATACAGAATTGTAAAAGAAAGAAAGAAAAAAACAAGAAAGTGAGAAAAACCCTCACTAAGAAATTAGTAATTTATAAATTACATACTGTCATCTTGGATGTAGTTGTTCAGGCTACAAAGTTAAAGGGTACATAGTAAACATTCAAAGAGTCAGACTACAAACAGTACTGCTCAAAGATCCAACAAAGATTCAGCAATATGCTCATCTATTTTACACACTCAAACATACATGCCGTTGTATCGCTTAAAGCACTTTCTTTTCCTCTCTTTTTTACAATAGCAATTACACATTTTGGTTTTATTACTCTTGTAGTTCTTATTTACTTTTCACACTAGAGATACAATATGATATTTATAAATATGATTCTTATTTATTTCACTAATGAGGATAGTCTCAAGTTGTCTCCATTTGCCTATGAAAGCCTCAAGATTATCATTTTATAGCTGGGTAATATTCCATTGTATAAAAATGCCACATCTTTTTCATCCACTCTGCAGTTGATGGGCATCTTGGTTGTTTCCAGGATTTAGCTATCACAAGTTGTGCAGCTATGAACATGGGTGCACATATATCACTATGATATGAAGTTTTCAGTTCTTCTGGGAAAATACCCAAGAGGGGAATAGCTGGATTGAATGGGGCTTCCAATCCTAGTCTTCTGAGAATTCTCTATAGGGATTTCCATAATGGTTGAACCAGGCTACATTCCCACCAACAGTGGAGCAGTGTTACTTTTTCCCCACAGCCTCGTCAACGTTACTTATCAGTTGATTTCTTGATGGCAGTTATTCTTTCCAGAGTAAGGTGGAATCTCAATGCTGTTTTAATTTGCATTTCTCGAATGACCAGTGATGGTGAACATTTCTTCTTGTATTTATTTGCCATTTGTATATGTTTCTCTAAGAACTGTGTGTTCATCTCAGCTGCCCATTTTTGGAGAGGGTTTTGAATTTGGGAGGCTTGATGCTTTTCAATTCTTTATATATTCTGGACACAAGTCCTTTGTCTGAGGGGTTGCTGGTTAAAATTCTTTCCCACTCTGTTGGTTTTCTTTTCACTCTGTTGGTGATTTCCTTTGAAGTGCAGAAAATTTTCAATAATGTGAGATCCCACTCGTTGATTCTTTGAAGTGTGTCCCGTACAGTTTGCATTTTGTTCATGAATTCTCAGCCTACCCCGATGTCTCCAAGATGTCTACCTACCTTGTCTTCCAGTAGATTTAGTGTTTCTGCTTTAATATTGAGGTCTTTGAACCATTTAGACTTTAGTTTTGTGCATGGTGATAGGCTTGGATCTAGTTTCAGTCTTTGGCATGTAGAGACCCAATTTTTCCAACACCATTTATTAAAGAGACTATCCTACTTCCAGTAGACATATTTAGCCCCTTTGTCAAATATCAGGTGGCTGAGTATCTTTGTAGTTGTGCCTGCATCTTCTGATCTGTTCCTTTGATCCTCAGGTCTATTTCTTTGCCAGTACCAACCTGATTTTATCACTGTGGCTTTATAGTACAGTTTCAAGTCAGGAATTGAGATGCCTCCTGCCTTGCTTTTGTTATGTAGAACTGCCTTTGCTATTCTAGGTTTCTCCTGTCTCCAAATGAATTTTAGTAGTGTGTTCTCTAGATCTGTGTGGTATGTCAGTGGTATTTTGTTTGGGATTGTGTTAAATCTGTATAACAGTTTTGGGAGTATGGCCATTTTCACAAAGTTGATTCTTCCTAACAAAGAACAAGGAATATCCTTCAATTTTCTAATATCCTCTTCAGTCTCCTTTTTCACTGTAGTATACTTTTCATCATACAGGTCTTTTACATTTTTACTTAGGTTGATTCCTAAGTATTTCATTTTTTTACATGTTATTGTAAAGGGTGATATTCCCATAATTTGTCTCTCATGAGTTCTTTGTTTGTGTGCAGGAATGCTATTGATTTTTGAGGATTGATTTGGTATCCAGCTACACTGCTGAACTTGTTTATTACTTCTAGTAGTCTTCTAATGGAGTTTTTTGGGTCTTCTATATAGAGAATCATGTCATCTGCAAATAGTGACAATTTAACTTCTTCCTTTCCTATCTTTACTCCTTTTATTTCTCTCTCTTTTCTGATTGCCCTGGCTAGCATTTCCTGAACTATGTTGAAAAGGAGTGGTGATAGTGGACATCCTTGTCTTGTTTCTGATTTTAAAGTGAAAGCTATCAGTTTTTGTCCATTTAGTATAATGTTGGCTGTTGGTTTGTCACAAATGGCCTTTATAAGGTTGAGGTAGACACTGTGTATTCTGAGTTTCAGAAGGGTTTTTATCATGAACATGTGTTGGACTTTGTCAAAAGCTTTTTCTGCATCTATTGAGGTGACCATGTAGCTTTTGTTTTTGGCTCTGTTGATGCGGTGTATTACCTTTATTGATTTGTGTATGTTAAACCATCCCTGCATTCTTGGAATGAACCCCACTTGCTCATGATGTATAATCTTCTTGATGATTTGTTGCATTCTACTTGCCAGTATTTTATTGAGAATCTTTGTATCAATGTTCATTAGTGAGACTGGCCTGTAGTTCTCCTTTTTGATTGGATCTTTCTCTGGTTTTGGTATCAAAGTAATACTTGCCTCCAGGAATGATTTAGGGAAGATTGCTTTTTTCTCAATTTCCTTGAAGAGCTTAAGGAGTACTGGCATCAAATCTTCTCTAAATTTCTTGTAGTATTTAGCTGTGAATCCATCCGGACCTGGGCATTTCTTTGTTGGTAAGTTTTTAATTTCTTTTCAATCTCAATAGCTGATATTGGGTTGTTCCAATTTGCTATATCTTCTTGGTTGAGCTTTGGTAGTTCATATGTTTCTAGAAATCTGTCCATTTCCTCTGTGTTTTCCACTCTATGAGAGTAGAGATTTTCAAAGTAGGTATTCATGATCTTTTGAATTTCCATGGGATCTTTAGTATTTCCTCCCTTTTCAGTTCTTATTGCATGGATTTGGGTTTTTCTTTCTTTCTCTTGATTAGGTTAGTTAGGTGTTTGTCAATTTTGTTTATTCTCTCAAAAAACAGCTTTTTGATTCATTAATTCTTTGTATTTTTTTATTTTCAATTGCATTGATTTCTGCTCTCATCTTTACATTTTCCTCTCTTCTATGAGCTTTGGATTTAACATGCTCTTCTTTTTCTAGACACTTGAGATGCAGCTTTAGGTTGTTTATTTGTGTTACTTTGATTTTCTTGATATGACAATTTATTGGTATATATTTCCCTCTTAAGACCACTTTCATTGCATCCCACAGATTATGGTATGTTGTTTCTATGTTTTCATTGAATTGTAGGTATTGTTTTATTTGTTCTTTAATTTCATCTGTAGCCCACTCATTGTTCAAAAGGCTGTTATTTAATTTCCATATATTTATGCAGGTTTTTACAATTTCTTTTGCCATTAATTTCCAATTTTGGTGTACCATGTTCAGATATTATGCACGGTATGCTATCAATACCTTTGCATTTACTTAAGAATGTTTTATGGGATAATATATGGTCTATTTTGGAGAATGCCCCATGTGCAGCTGAGAAGAATGTGTATTCTGATGTGGTTGGGTGGAACACTCTGTAAACATCTACTAAGTCCAATTGACCACAGGTGTGATTCAGTTCTGTTATTTCTTTGCTGACTTTTTGTCTAGTTGATCTATCTCTTTGTGACAATTGGTTGTTAAGATCTCCTGTAATAACTGTGTTCTTTTGTATTTGTTTTTTCATATCCATTAGTATATGTCTTATATATTTGGGTGCTCCTGTATTTGGCGCATATATATTTATAATTGTTAGCTCTTCCTCTTGAGTTTTACCACTAACAAGTGTGTAGTGACCTTCTCTATCTCTTTTAATCATTTTAGGTTTGAAGTTCACTTTGTCTGCAAATAGAATAGCTACCCTGCTTTGTTCTGGGTTCCTGTTGCATGGAATACTGTTTTCCATCCTTTGACTTTTAATCTGTGAGTTTCCTTTTGGGTCTGATGTGTTTCTTACATACAGCATATTGTGGGGTCCTGTTTCTTGATCCATTCTGTCAATCTGTTTTTTTTTATAGGTGAATTGAAGCCATTTATATTTATGGATATCACTGA
This sequence comes from Hydrochoerus hydrochaeris, assembly GCA_004027455.1. NCBI lineage: Eukaryota > Metazoa > Chordata > Mammalia > Rodentia > Hydrochaeridae > Hydrochoerus > Hydrochoerus hydrochaeris. Next base: position 77,213 of record PVLA01006767.1, read on the forward strand.
TATATACTGGCTCGACTTTGCCATGTTATATACCAGTTGTTTCTTTCTGCTTTTCCTCTTAATAATTGCTTATCCTACCTGGTGGTTCCTTTCTGTTGTTGTTTTGGGGATCATTGTCATTTTTATCTCTGGTTAGTATGTCTTTCAGTACTCTTTCTAGGGTTCATTTGGTGGACATGAATTTCTTCAGTTGCTCTTTGTCATGGAAGTATCTTGTTTCTCCATTAAATTTGAATGAAAGTTTTGCTGGGTACATCAGTCTGGGTTGAAGCTTGTTTACTTTCAGGACTTGAAATACCTCACTCCAAGCTCTTCTTGACTTGAGGGTTTGTGCTAAAAAGTCTGGTGTGAATCTAATAGGCTTTCCTTGATAGGTGAGCTGTATCTTTTCTCTGACAGCTTTTAATATTCTGTTTTTATGCTGTAGGTCTGAGATCTTAATTGTTATGTGTCTGGGTGTGGATTTATGTTGATTGTGACTGCTTGGTGTTCCATATGCCTCACTTATTTGTGTATCAGATTCTTTCCCCATGTTTGGGAAATTTTCTGCTATTATTTCTGCAAATACTTTACATATGTCATTTGCATGGACTCCTGTATCTTCGCTAATGCCCATTATTCTTATATTGTTGCTCTTGGAATCATCATGAAGCTTCTGGATTGTCATTTCATGCTGCTTTGTTATTTTTAAAAGTTCTATCCTTTCCTGATCACTAATTGTGATCCTGTCCTCAAGGTCCAAAATCCTATCCTCAGCCTCCTTTAGGCGGTTTTGCACACTTTCAATAGAATTTTTTGTTTCTTGGATGACTCTTTGAGTTTGTTTCATGAATTCGGCTTGCTTTCTATATTGTTCTTTCAAAGTTTAGATCACTTGCTCATATACCTTTTTCTCTAGTTCTTCTTTAGCTGCATTCAACAACTCCTTTACTAAAGTTGTTATTTCTATCTTTACATGGGAGATTACTTCTAATTTGATTTCCTCTATAGCCTGATGCAGTTGTTTTTTTATTTCACTCACTCTTTTCAGAGATTCCCGGTGTGTTCCTTTTGAGGTCCTCTATTTCACTGTCTCCTACACTTGCTTCTGGTGAACTATATGTTTGAGACTGCATGTTTCTTTTTCATTTTGTGTTTTTCACTCTGCCTGGTGTTTTCTATGTGTAGCAGGGGATCACACACACTCTTTTCAGACACACAAAAGTGTTACAGTTAGTTGGAGGGGGTTTTAGCACTGGCCCTATTTATCCCCTGTACACCTGTATTTTAGGGGTATACTTACCAAACTGACACAATCAATCCGCTGTAGTCCAAGGTTTGCCACCTGGGAGCAAAGTTCCAAATTTTCTCACACTAACTGGAGTCGGCTGAGATCTTTTGATGTTCCAGGTGGGAGTGCGGGCCCAGCTAAAGCAGTCAGGGGAGTTTTCAGTCTTGGGTGGGCCTCTTCAATATTCCTGGGGAGGCCCACTGGGGAGGTTCCAGGCAGCCTACCCCTGAGGCGGGCTTCTGCTTAGACCTAGAAACTTTTCCTGGAAGACAGTTTTAAAAATCTGTATCAGGAATCAGCCAGTGGGACCCAGATTCCAGCACTGGGCCCTCACCACACACTCTGGTGGAATCCCAGTGCACAGAAAGGGACTTTGAGCCTGCTCCCAGGTGGTAAGACCATGAGCTGCATCCAAGACCACCCAAGCTATACAGAGGGATGGGGGCCCAAATGGGATATGCCCAGCAACCACCAAGCAAAGAGCAGAACCCAGACTGCAGCCTCAGGCCCTGAGTGCACACTCTGGCAGAATTTAAGCACACAGAAAGAAAATTGAATTTAGCCCCCAGGTGGGGAACCTTGGATTACAGAGGATTAACTGTGATAGTGTAGTGAGTATGCTCCTAAATTAGAGGTGCACAGTGGGTAAATAGGGCCAGTTGTAAAGCCCCCTCCAACTAACTGTAAGAATTTGGTCAGTCTGAAAAGAGTGTGGGTGACCCACTCTTACACCCAGAAAACATCAGGCAGAGTGAAAATGGCAAAACGAAAAAGCAAAATGCAGTCTCCAACATCCAGTCAACCAGAAGCAAGTGCAGGAGCTATTGAAATAGAAGACCCCAAAAGTAACACACTGGGAACCTCTGAAAAGATAGCAAGTAAAATTAAAAAAAAAAAACTCCATGAGGCTATAGAGGAAATCAAATTAGAAGTACTCTCCCATGTAAAGACAGAAATAATAGCCTTATTAAAGGAGTTGCTGAGCACAGCTAAAGATAAAATCGAGAAAAAAGTACAGGAGCATGGGAAACTGACTGAAACCTTGAATGAACAATATAGAAAACATGTAAAATTCATGACACAAACTTAAAGAGGCATCCAAGAAATAAAAAAATCTATTCAAAGTTTTCAAAACTGCATAATAAAGCTGAGGATAGATTTTTAGACCTTGAGGACAGGACCACTATTAGTGATCATGAAAGGATAGAACTTTTTAAAATAAAAAAGCAGCATAAAGTGACAACCCAACAGTTGCAAGGTGATGCCAAGAAAAAAATAAGATTAATAGGCATCAGTGAAGGGGTAGGAGTCAAAGCAAATGACATAGCCAAATTATTCACAGAAGTAATAGGAGAAAATTTCCCAAACATGGGAAAAGAAACTGATATGCAGATAAGTGAGGCATATAGAATGCCAAACAGTCACAATCAACATAAATCCCCACCTATACACACAATAATTAAGATCTCAGCCATGCAGCATAAAAACAGAATACTAAAAGCTGCTATAAAAGACACAACTCACCTACCAAGGAAAACCCTTTAGAATCACAGAAGACTTATCACCACAAACCCTCAAGTCAAGAAGAGCTTGGAGTGAGGTATTTCAAGCCCTGTAAAAAAACAACTTTCAACCCAGACTGATGTGCCAACAAAATTTTCATTCAAATTTAATGGAAAAACAAGATACTTTCATGACAAAGAAAAACCAAAGAAATTAACATCCAACAATTGAACCCTGAAAGAGTACTGAAAGACAAACTAGAAGGAGATGAAAATGATCACAATGCCCAAAACAACAATTGAAAGAAACCACCAGGTAGGACAAGCAACTAAATAAGGGGAAAAGGAGAAAGAAACAAGTGGAACATAACATGGCAAAGTTGGGCCAGTACATATTAGTGATATCCATAAATGCAAATGGTCTCTATTCACCTATAAAAAGAAATAGACTGACAGAATGGATCAAGAAATAGAATCCCACAATATGTTGCATACAAAAAACACATCTGATGCCAAAGGAAACTCATAGACTAAAAGTCAAAGGATGGAAAATAGTATTCCAAGCAACAGGAACCCAGAAAAAAGCAGGAGTAACTATTCTAATTGCAGACAATGTGAACTTCAAAAATAAAATAATTAAAAGTGATAGAGAAGGTCACTACATACTTGTTAGTGGAAAAATTCAAGAGGAAGAACTAACAATTGTAAATATATATGCACCAAATTCAGGAGTACACAACTGTGTAAGACAGATAGTAATGGACATGAAAAACAAAATTCACGAGAACACAGATATAACAGGGGATCTTAACAGCCTATTGTCAAGAAGAGATAGATCAACTAGATAAAAAGTGAGCAAAGAAATAACAGAACTGAATCATACCTGTGAGCAATTGGACTTAGTAGATGTTTACAGTGTTCCACCCAACCACATCAATATACACATTGTTCTCAGCAGTGCATGGGACATTCTCCAAAATAGACAATATATTATCCCATAAAACATTCTTAAGTAACTGCAAAGGTATTGAAATCATCCCATGCATAATATTTGACCATAGTGCACTGAAATTGGAAGTTAATGGAAAAAGAAATTGTAAAACCTGCATAAATACATGGAAATTAAATAACAACGTTTTGAACAACCAATGGGCTACAGAGTAAATTAAAGAAGAAGTTAAGCAATACCTACAATTCAGTGAAAACACAGAAACAACATACTGTAATCTGTAATCTGTGGGATGCAATGAAAGCAGTCTTAAGAGGGAAATATATAGCAATAAATTGTCATATCAAGAAAACTGAATGAGCACAAATAAACAACTTAATGCTCCATCTCAAGCTTCTAGTAAAAGAAGAGCAAGCTAAACCCAAAGCTCATAGAAGAAAGGAAATTGTAAAGATTAGAGCAGAAATCAATGCAATTGAAACTAAAAAAATAAGACAAAGAATTAATGAATCAAAAAGCTGGTTTTTTGAGAGAATAAGCAAAATTGACAAATGTCTAGCTAACCTTACTAAGAGAAAGAAAGAAAAAACCCAAATTCACTCAATAAGAACTGAACAGGGGGAAATTACAGATTCCATGGAAATTCAAAAGATCATGAATACCTACTTTGAAAACCTCTACTCACAAAGAATGGAAAGCACAGAGGAAATGGACAGATTTCTAGAAACATATGAACTACCAAAGCTCAACCAAGAAAATATAGCAATTTTGAACAACCCAGTATCAGCTATTGAGATTGAAAAGGAATTAAAAACTTACCAACAAAGAAAAGTCCAGTTCCTCATGGATTCACAGCTGAATTCTACAAGAAATTTAGAGAAGATTTGATGCCAATACTCCTTAAACTCTTCAATGAAATTGAGAAGAAAGCAATCCTCCCTAAATCATTCCTGGAGCTAAGCGTTACTCTGATACCAAAACCAGAGAAATATCCAAGCCAAAAGGAGAACTGTAGACCAACCACAATAATGAACATTGATGCAAAGATTCTCAATAAAATACTGGCAAATAGAATGCAACAAACCATAAAGAAGATTATACATCATGACCAAGTGGGGTTCATTCCAGCAATGCAGGGATTGTTTAACGTACGCAAATAAATAAATGTAATACACCACATCAACAGAGCCAAAAACAAAAGCCACACAGTCATCTCAATAGATGCAGAAAAGCTTTCAACAAAGTCCAACACATGTTCACAATAAAAACCCTTCAGAATCTCAGAATACATGGCGGCGTCTGCCTCAACCTTATAAAGATCATCTGTGACAAACCAACAGCCAACATTATACTAAATGGAAAAAAACCGAAAGCCTTCACTTTAAAATGAGAAACAAGACAAGGATGTCCACTATCACCACTCCTTTTCAAAATAGTTCTGGAAATGCTAGCCAGGGCAATCAGACAAGAGAGAGAAATAAAAGGGATAAAGATAAGAAAGGAAGAAGTTAAATTATCACTATTTGCACTTCCTCCCATTGACCAGCAGGAAGCGCTATCGTGCTTCAAATAATTCTCTTTTGAAAACCACAATCCAGTTACAATTTGGCAGTTGTTTTGTAGACTCTGTTTCTCCAATGCTTTTGCTTGAATGGATTTATTTTAAGTATATTAGTGGTGATGTCACAGCAGTGATAATGTGTTCTATGTGGTACATACTCTAAAAAGATGTTCTAAGTGTTCTAGATTTGAACTAAGGGAGCCCTTCCAAACTTGAGCCTATGTCTATTTGTTTGTTTGTCTCTTTTATTCCTTACGTACTTCCCTAATTTGTGGCACAAGAGATTTGTTTTTTCTATTTTTCCTGGTAAGCCCTGGAATCAGTAATTTCATCAAAGTCTTTTAGAAGTTCCTTTTAGTAAATAAAGGTATCTAGAAATCAGTATTTTGAAGTTACAGTTACATGTGCTTCTTGTTACTCTTCAGTGTCACTGCCTCTAAGCCATCTTGGAAGATAAAGTATAAATATGTATTCATAAATTTTAGATCTATATGAGTACATACACATTTATGAAGATAGAATTCGTCTCGGTGGTGCTTTAAATATGAAGAAAAGAGACATAATTTTATATGAAGGAATAATTGTTAGACTGGAGTGAAACACATAAAAGAGTCCTGAGGCATGTCTGAATGAGTAGATTACAATACTTAACTAATTCCAAAAGCTGAAAAGAAACTGTTTTTTCATTGTGGTTCCTTAATTCAGTATTTTTGGTAGAGAGGATTTTTATACTAACTTTAACTTGTGGTCACAAATGTTATCCTATGGGCCCTGCTAACGTTACAGTTTTCCTCTCTAAAAGATAAGCTAGTGCACCTAAGTCATTTATAAACATGTAAAAGTTACTAATAAAAGCAAATTATATTAAATTATGCAACAAAAACTCTTGAATTATACCTTCGCTGTATTCCTTAATAAGGTTGGAGAGTACTGTTAATATAATAATAAAACTCTTCACTTGGAACAGAAGCTTTAGTTAAGCCAGTAAAGATGTATGACAGCTGTAGCTGACAGTATGGGTCATTTCATCCTTTGGTGAGTGCCTTACTTTAACTTAAAACAAGCACATGTAAGGTACAATATGTTCAGGCTATGTGATTTTGCTTTTAAAAGCTCTGTTACTCTTTGAGGCATATTTAAATTTATTTTAAACAGTTCTATGTGTCTGAGTGCATTTGGATATTTGGAGTCTGAGTGTAGAAGAAATATGTGCTTATATTTATGTGCTCATCATTGCCACACTGATGGCATACACTGATTTGTTTCATAGTGATATTGTAGCCAAAACAGTGCTAAATATTTAGTAAAAAGTATGAAGTGCCATATACACACTTTTTTCAAGACATTGTGAACATGTTCAGTAGGAGTTTTTTTAAAAATTTTATTTAAAGAGAAAAAAGACACAAAACAGAAAAAAGGGTAGCAACAATACAGAATTCCTAAGGAAAAAAGGAAAAACAAGGGGAAAAAAGCCCTAAGAAATCACTAATTGATAAATTACATATTGTCATCTTGGATATAGATGTTCACAAAATTAAAGGATACATAGTGGGCATTCAAACAGTGAGATTGCAAACAGTTCTGCTCAAAGATCCAACCAAGATTCAGCAATATGCTCATCTATTTTACACACTCAAACATACATGCAGTCATATCCCTTAGAGCACTTTCTTTTCCTCTCTTTTTTACAATAGCAATTACACATTTTGGTTTTATTACTCTTATAGTTCTTATTTGCTTTTTACACTAGAGACACAATATGATATTTATAAATATGATTCTTATTTATTTCACTAATGAGGATAGTCTCAAGTTGTCTCCATTTACCTATGAAGGCCTCAAGATCATCCTTTGTATAGCTGAGTAATATTCCATTGTATAAAAATACCACATCTTATCATCCACTCTGCAGTTGATGGGCATCTTGGTTGCTTCCAAGATTTAGCCATTACAAATTATGCTGTTATGAACATGGGTGCACATATATCACTGTGATATGAACTTTTTTCAGGTCTTCGGGAAAATGCCCAGGAGGGGGATAGCTGGATTGAATGGGGCTTCCAATCCTAGTCTTCTGAGAATTCTCTATATGGATTTCCATAATGGTTGCACCAGTCTACATTCCCACCAACAGTGGAGCAGTGTTCCTTTTTCCCCGCAGCCTCGCCAACATTGGTTATCACTTGATTTCTTGAGGGCAGCTATTCTTTCTGGAGTAAGGTGGAATCTCAATGCTGTTTTAATTTGCATTTCTCGAATGACCAGTGATGGTGAACATTTCTTCATGTATTTATTTGCCTTTTGTATATCTTCCTCTGAGAACTCTGTGTTCATACTAGAAGTTTTTATTTGCTGGTGTTCAAATCTCTAGATATTTTTAGCATTTGTCAGGATTCTTATTTATGACTGTCTTGTTAGAGATCACTGGAGGACAGAAGGAAAGCATCTGATCCTGGTTTTGGCTTCCAGCCTCTCATCAGGTTGAAGTGAGAGACCTGTGCCTTCAATTTCCCACAACACAGGTCTTGTGGGCTCTTTCATATTTAAAATAACCTGTCATTATGAGTAGAGTTACTATCAGGTTTTGCTTCAGGTTTAGTCAAAAGTACCCCTAAATACAGTTCAGGTGGTTTTAATTGGTTACAGTTCTGACTCCTTAGAGAACTTGAAATCTCTATTCCTGTTATGGGCAGCACAGCCAGGCAGAGAGTACAGCCAGGTTTTTTTTGCTAGCCCTTTTGACACTCTCACTCCTCAGCATTGTAGCTTTCCTAGGTTGACCTTTTCCTTTCTGTCTTTCTGTGTAAATTTTGAACTGTGCCATTTTGAACTGAAAATGCCTTTTAAAGTTAGAGTGGGTTTCCAAACAGGATAGTCTGTGGTTGTTCTGGGATTTTGATTTGGGTATTGCTCTAACACTGAGGGGCCAATTTCATCTTTGTATACCCATGAATAGCAAACATAGTACTCAGGAAATTAAAGAATGGTATTATATTTACATATTGCTTATATCTAAGAATCTGAATATTTGAACATAGAAGAAAGACTGTCAACTTCCATTTTATTTTGAAACTCAATTAGTATGGAGATAGGCTGGGAGAATGCACACCATTGAAAAATAATTTTGTTAGAGAAATGTTTTCTTCTGGTGCCCCAAATTTTTATGTGACCCTGTTGCTTTTCAAATTTATATAGTTTTTTTAAAGAAAATAAAAATGAAGAAAGGAAAAGGAACCAGAGATCTTAGTTTACCACAAAATTAGATCAGTGATGGTGAACCTTTTAGAGCTTTCACTGATACAAACAGCCCTCTGTGGCATGTGTGCCAGTAGGTTGGCCACCACTTCTCTAGATGGTCTCATAATGTAATGCAACATTTCTTTTTTTTCTTCTTTTTTTTAAAATTTTATTTTAAAGAGAATAAAACAAAAGAGGACAGAACAAAGCAGATCAGAACAGAACAATGTAAGCAACACAGCACTTTACAAGACAACCAGATATTAGCAGCAGCTACCATAATGTCACTTTCTTTGAAATAGTTGAGTGTAGCTTCACACAAAATAATACCAAACATAACAAAATAGTATAAAACTATACAAGACAATGAAAGTATTAAAGGGCATTCTGAACCAAATAACAGAAAATGAACAATGGCTACTCTAATATCTCATTTTCCATAAAAAAATCCAAAAAATTACATGTATTAAAATCTAATAAGACACAACATGATAGAACCAATGTAATAGAAGAATAAAAGCATGTTAAGACTTCAAAGCAAGATGATATTAAATCAGCAATAATGTCTTGTTTTCTTCAAAATAGCTTTTCATACCATGTGATGCAACATTTCTAAGAGACTGCTTGGTCGTAGGCTACACAAATGCAGACCACCTATGAACAGAGGAGATGGTGGCAAATGAAAAAGTCTGAACCCTATGGTCCTAAGCCATCCAAGTTGTTTCAGGTTTGGGAAGTTTGGAGAAATGGATCTGAAGGCCTATTGAAATAGAGTAACAGTCAGTTAAATGGTACAAGGAAAGTTTGAGGACAGTTGGATCCCTTTCTTGTTTCAAAAGCTTAGGTAATTAGTTTTAAACAGTTTTTCTTCTTTTTCCTCCTTTCAAATGCAAAAGGAGTTTTCTACCTCTACTTCTTAAAAAAGTAACAAAGCACTGACAGAAGTGTAAAAGGCACTGTTTCCCAAGTGGCCAGGAGAACCTTGGGGGAGTTCCACTCTGAACTTAACATTTTTCAAGTGGCTAAAGGAGCTGCTGGGTGGAGGGGAGTTTACTCTGATCTCTTGGGTGTTTCTGGGACAGCTGGGGAGGGAGGTGAGGGGATCCTCCTTTCTCTCTAAGAAGTCAAAGGACCACAGGTATAGAGCAGTGATGACAAACTAGTGGCACACTTGCTTCAACAGCCAGTTTGTTGACATTGAAAGCTCTAAAAAATCTGCCATCACTGGTATAGAGTTCTAAGACTGAAGGAGCCCGCTGGTGCTCTTTTCTCAGGAGACACAAATGCTGCCTCCTCTTTGGATAGACAACTCTGTCTATTGTTTGTCTCTCAAAGAATACAGTGTAAATGCACATGTCTGCCTCCTTCTGCATGTGACTTCATCTGAGGGACCCCAGACCCAGTTCTCTCTCTCTTCATAGACATCAAGATGCAATATGGGAAACACTGAAAAACAAACACCCCACAGATCTCAGTCATCTCACTATTAGAACATATCCTTCAACACTGGAACAAATTGACCCTGCCAATCTGAAAAAAGACCCACTTATCTACTATTGCAAAATGGTTTGCATCTGGTATGAACTAGGGAATAGTGAGAGATGGATACAGATGAATGCTGCTGTTTAAAATGCAATACTATATCTCTTCTCGGCCTTTTGGCTAAAATCAAGTGTAAAATGCAATACTACTTTGCACTTAGGTCATTTCTGTTCTAAGCATAGAAAGCAGGCTGAAATCCCTTATATTTAGGCTTTTGTGACTCTCTATCTCTGGAAAAGCCTAGAAACTTTGGCACCTATCATGAGCCCTGAAGAAGAAGATGATGATAATATTTAGATGATTCTATTCTCAGATCTCTACCTGTTTCTCAGGGATACGGTTCTACCACATTTTTAATAAAGGCGGCCACACTGAGTAGAGTCCTTAACTTTCCCCTCATAATCCTAAAACAATAAATACTCAGGAGCTGTACCAGAGGCTAGCAACCCAATATTTTCAAAAGATTCTGGTAGATTTGCAGATAGGCCTTCAGACCCTTATGGCCTTTTCTGTGTTTAGCAATTTGGATCTAGAGAAAAATAAAAAGTGGCAGGCTAAGAAACAAAGACACACTAAAATTGTAACCGTAGCATTTGGCAATGCTTTAAACACACACAAGTCATGTAAGGGAAAATGCAAGCACAATAAAGGAAAGAGCTTCTGTTTTAAATGCAGACAAGCTGACATTGGGGATGCCACTGCACTAAGTTACTGCTCCAATCCTGTTGCATGTGTCAGTGGCTGATGTCTCTCACTCACGGCACTGGAAGATTAACTGTACTCAATCCCAGAGAGTGGTAAACTGACCAAAAACCCTCCCTCCTACTCTGCTGAAGACTGAAGAGGCCTGGGGGAACCTGCAATGCCCCTGCCCATAGATACCTAGCAGTCCTTGGATGTCATGGATAAACAGATTCAATTACCCTATTTTGACTTCCTTACTCTCCTCTAGATCTATAGCCATAATTAGGTTGGAGGGGACCCCTAGTCAGGGCTTGTTTACTCCTGTTCTGGCATGTCAACTTGAAGGTTTGTTGTTACATGCCCACTCAACAGTCTAGAAAAAGGGTTTTGCTGACTGTAACACCTGGAGGTAATCTGTCTTCCCAGGCAAGTTGCTGTGATTCATTTCAAGCAACAACAAACCAAAGTGATATGTTAATGAAAATGTCAGTAGACAGACAAGAAGGACAGTCTCATAGCCTCTCAAGACGTTATCCTTATTCTTAGTTACTGAGGAACTATTCTGGTCTTTCCTCAAGGGACACAGTAACAGGCTATAAAAAGCCTACATGAGAAATGGTCACTCATTTCTACTACTGTGAACTCCTAGAACACCTGAATCTCCTCTTCAAAAATCAAGATTCTAGTTCTGCTCTGAGGGCAGATAAATAAAATCACCACAAATAGGCGCTGATAGCCTATCTAACAACCCTCTTTGCCTCCATAGGCTTCTGACAAGTTCACCAAGCTCTCTTCCATTTAACAGAAAGCTCAATAGTTCTCCATATAAAGGCACTGGCTACTTTCTCTTTGTCTTCTGACAAGTTTTCCACAGTTCACTCAGTGATTCACAACATCCTAAGGTAGTTTATAGTACATAATCCCTAGTAGGTAGGACCTACGATTCCTTTGAGGTGGAAGTAGCTGAAAGGAAACAGAGACCTCCACTCCCTCAGCAGGCCATAAAGAACTATACGGATTTTTGCCTATCAACGGGAAAAAGAAGTAAGAGACTAGGGCATGCCAAGCTGCCCAGAGAATAGCGCATGACCTGTCAATTGTGGGGAGTTCTCAAATCATGGTCAGGATGCCTGCACAAAGCAGCTTTGAAGCTCTGTGTAGGATAGTTCAGACATGATGTCAAAAGAAGATATAAAATGCAGTGGTCATGCTGTCATGGTCTTGCTGTGGTTTGCCCTGCATGCATGGTGCACCTTCTCTCTCTTTTTTTGTTTTTTTGTACTGGGAATTGAACTCATGACCTCATGCTTGCCAGGCAGGTACTTATACCACTCAGCTAAGTCCCTGGCCCCACTTCTCTTTTCTTCAAAGAACTTCTTGATTATTTCTTTTTGCATACCTTTCCCACTTCATTTTCCCTTTCTTCTTTTACCTTAAATAAAAGTTGAAATTTTACCTCCATTGGTTGTTCCATCTAATGCTTTGAACAAGACAGCAAGATTTTGAAAAGGACCACTGACTACCTCATAGTATAACATTATCAAATAGTAAAGCTTATCAGTCTGTTATGATTTATATCTAGATATCTGTCCTTTAAGATCCTCATGAACTCATAGGCAAGGATTTTGGAATTGCAATTGAATTACAGAGCTGCTATAGCTGACTTGCTGTTACAAGGTAGGGCCTGGTCAAAAAGAATTCTGCTATTTTGAGGCATGAGATGGAAGGATGCCTAGTGTCTTCTTCCTTGGATCCTCCCTTCTCTTTCCACATCTTGGCTGGCATGACATGAGCAGTTTTCCTCTGTCAGACCCTTCTAACATGGTGCTTCTTCCTTGGAGACAGCTGACCACAGGCTGTAAACATGAGCCAAAATATAACTCTCTTCCTTTAAGTTGTGGTGTTGATATTGTTTCTCAGTGAGGAAAAAGTGAGTATGACAGTTTCCATAAGTATGAATATTCCAAGTAAGTAGTGGAAAATTAACAACAATAACAATTAAAAAACCACAGAACAATGGGACTTAATAGAAAGCTGATAAACAGAAATCAATTGCACATGGAAATTTAGTTTATGGTAAAGACAAGATTCAAATCTGAGGGAAAAAACTTTCTTAATAAGTGATATTATAATAACTCAATCTCCATAAGAAATGAAAATTTTCTCCATTATTCCTTACATAAAATTACTAAAAAGAGTGAATTTTAGCATCATCTGATAATAGGGAAAAATTACAAAATTTTGACTTACAAAGCAAAAATAAAATAAATAATAAATAACTTTGATTAGTAATAAAAGTATTTTATTTGAAAAGGAATGCCATAAGCAAAATAAAAAAACACTAATAAAAAATTGGAAATGTTTTCAATATATATCAGAAAGGATTACCACCTCTAATATATAAAAAGCATCTAAACAAACAATTTTAGAGAAAAATAGATCAAAAGATATTTGAAGAGACAATTCACATGAAAAGAAATGAAGGCAACACTTTGCCATACAAAAAGAACCTCCAATTTGTTCATACCAAGAGAAATATAAATAATATTTTAAATTTATGGAAAATTTCAAACATATATCAGTATCATTCATTTTAAAAATATTATCAAGAAAAATGCCATGATGTGTGCTATAGTAAGCTCCAATCAAACCTCTTCTTCCATTTCAGGACAGAGGCAACTAATTCTCTACTGGATGAAATGAAAACTGAAAACTACCTGCGTTTCTCTTCAAGAATTGCTTCTGGCTTAAGAAAGCTACCATGTTTATCTTTTTTTGAAATTCTGTAATATCTCTACCTTTTTTCTGTTTTTTTTTTCTCTTTAAATAAAAGAAATGAAAGTTACCATGTCCAATATCTTCCTCTTTTTCTGAGGGCAGCTGACACTCAATGATAGTCAATGATGAAATACAAATTCCTGGCCACTTTCTTCAGATCAAGTCATCCCTTGAAGTTAAACCCAGATTCTGAGTTTCACCTGGGAGCTGCTGAGGCCTTTGTTACATAACCATCATAGTTTAAAATTTCCCTCTACCTAATTCTTATCTATCAATTTAATCTGTTTCTTGGGCAACCAGTCTGCAACAATATGAATCAAAACACAATGTATTGACTTCTCATTTATCAGATTGGCAAAAATCCAAAAATTTGAGAAGATACTCAATTAGCAAGGCTGCAGAAGAAAAGCATTATTATACATTGGAAGCAAGAATCAAAAAAGTATATTTCATCTAGAGAACAAATTGTAAGATTTAGTAAAATTTTTTATGTATTTATTTGCTGCTTTCTTTGTATAAAAATCTTCTTGGTTTGAGTAACCCTGAGTAACTACTTTGAAGATAGTGTTACAGTATGTTAACTATTGCTATTCACTTATTTATTTGATTACAAAATTTTGTTTTACATTTTCATAAAATAAAAAATGATAAAACTAAAATGAACAAGACTTGATGATCAAAAAACTAAACTTTTCCACAGATTAACTGGCCTACACAGGGATGCTCTTTGTAGCACCAAAAGTCTGCAAAGTTCCAAAGCATCCATAAATAAACTTTCTTTAAAAGTTAATGCTGTTTTTAATTGGTAAATAATTGCATGCATTTATGGGGAACTGTGATGTTCTGATATGTGTATACCACATAGAATGATTTTTTTTTCACAATTTGGGGATTGTGAGTCTTCTACCTCAGCCTCCCAGAGTACTTGGATTTTAATCATTCTCTGCCACACATGGATTAATGTAGAATGATTAAATACAACCAGTTAATCTGTTCATAACTTCAAATTGAATAATACATAATGAACTAATAGATGGCTAAATGAAGGATCAGAGAAGAACAGTGTATTTCAATGTAGTGAGCTCAAGGACATATTAAGTGAAAAAAAGTGACAGAGTGCATAATATATTACCATTTATCAAAGAAAAGAGAAATATAAATATATATATACATTTGCTTCTATTAAAATATTGCTGGAAGAAATTAAAGGAGACATAAATATATGGACAGACTGTGTTTTGAAGTGAGGAAGACCTCCAATTATAAAAGATGATAATTCTTTCCATATTGATCTATAAATTCAATACAATTTCAAATAAAATTTCAAAAGATCTTTCTTGAAATACCACAAACTAATTGTCACAGTTTTATGAAAACTGAAAAGTCTAGCATGGTGGGCAGCCATTGGCTGGCTGTGGTTGCATGACTATGGTGCTGTGAGGTCTGTGGCAAATTAGACCCAGGATGTAGAGGGGCTGTGCTGAAAGTGTGTTTAACTAGAGTGCAGGTAGTGTAGAGAGTAGGGAGCGATAGCGAGGGGTGGTGGGAAAAGGAAGCAGTGAATCACTAACAAATGGCACCCAAGCAGAAACCAAAGATCAAGTTCCTGGAGGGTGAATGAACTGTGCATTCATGGGCCTCCTTATGAAGCAAAGTATGTAAAGGTTACCATAAAGGACAAACCAGTAAAATACTTTGTACATTTCAGTGGCTGGAATAAAAATTGTGACAGATGGTTTCCAGTAAGCAGAGTAAGTAGACACCAATCTTCAGAAACAGCAAGAACTTCACAAGGCCAATCAGGAGCAATATGCAGAGAGAATGATGAGAGGGGCTGGATCAGGAAAAAAGACATCTGCTCTGATAAAAAAATGTTGAAGTGAAAACAAAAAAAGAAAAAACAAAAAACCATGATAACGGAGATGGTAACAGTTCCAGTGAGACACCTCAGCCTCCTTGGGAGAAGTGGGGCTGAGTAGATCCTACCATTGAAAATGAAGAAACGTTTATGAATAGAGTTAACATAAAGATCCCTAAAGACCTAAAACCATGGCTTAGGGATGACTGGAACTTAATTACCAGTCAGAAACAGCTATTTTATCTTCCCGCCAAGAAGAATGTGGATCCCATTCTAGAGGACTATGAAAATTATAAGAAATCTCAAGAAAACATAGATAGGAGCTCCGACCACGGAGGGGCTCAAGGCACAGCACAAAAGGCAACTTGCCTGCCCTCTCAGTAAGCAGCCCACGCCTGAGCTGGGAGGAGAACCAGCAGCTCCAGAGTTCTGACCATGGAGGGACTCAAGGCGCAGCACAGAAAGGCAATTTGCCCACCCTCTCGGTAAGCACCCCTGGCATGAGGCAGGAGAAGAAACACTCAGCAGCTCCCATGAGCCTATTGGCACGTGGGCTAAGAACCAAACCTCTTTCCCCTACCCACCCCCAGCCGCCGTTAGCAGGTGAGAGCCAGAGATCTATACATCTCTTGAGAGGTTGACCATATGCAATGTAGTAAATAGGGGGGATTTCCTTCTACCATCTCTTTGAAGGCAAATGTTATCACTGTTTTGCTTTGTTCTAATTAATGGTATTGCTCTATTCAATGTTCTGTTTTGATAAGTTCTAGAATGTCCTGTATTTCCTTTGATTTGGCTATACCTGATTGAAAGAACAACTGTTGTGAAGATAATGGGATATACTATGGTACCTATTACTGTTATGCCTGTTGAGGGTTTCTGTACCAATTTCACTGCACTGTCTCAGTTGGCTTTGTTCTGTCTTGTTCTGTTGTATGTTGCTACCTTCAAAATAATAAAAAATTAAAATAAATAAATAAAAAATAAGAAGTAAATAACAACAAAACAGATCAGTAAGGTACTGAGCAAGCTGAAACACGATATAACTAAACAGATAATGGACTTGAAAAGCAAAAGGAGGAAAAGAAAGTGCTCTAAAGGATATAACTGCATGTATGTTTAAGTGTATAGGATTGATAACCATGTTGCTAAGTTTTTGTTGGATCGGTGAACAGAACTGTTTGCAGCCTCACTGTTTGAATGTCCACTTTGTGTGCTTTAATTTTGTAACTTGAACAACTATATCTAGAAGACAATATGTAATTTATCATCTAGTGATTTCTTAGTGTTTATTTTTTCTTTTTCTTTAAAATTCTGTATTGTTTGTACCCTTTTTTCTGTTTTGCTTTTTTTCTCTTTAAATAAAATAAAAATATCTTTTAAAAAAATAGATATAAACTATGCTGTTAATGCCATAATAGTGGGGATAAAAGAATACTTTGATGCGATGCTGGGCACTCAGCTCCTCTCAAAATTTGAACGACCACAGTACGCTGAGATCCTTGCCAATCACTCCATGAGCCCTTGTCCCAGATGTATGGAGCACCACACCTACTGAGATTATTTGTACAAATTGAAGCTATGTTGGCCTATACACCTCTGGATGAGAAGGGCCTTGGTTTATCACTGAATTATCTTCATGATTTCCTCAAGTATCTGTCAAAGAATTCAGCAATTTTGTTTAGTGCCAATGATTATGAAGTGGCCTCTCCTGAGTACCATTGAAAAGCATTGTAAGGCACTGGTTACCTGTGTTGTATCTCTGTCAACATGTTTTTCTTCCTATTCTTTCTCTTGTTCAGATGTACTTTGAAGAAGTTAGTGGGCCAGAGATATAGTTCAGCATCACAAGTGCTGCCTGTCAAGTGCAAGGTCCTAGGATTGATTCTTGGTACACACACACACACACACACACACATACACAGAAGAAAAAAAAAAGAAAAACACACACAAAATAAAAAAAAGAAAAAAGGAAAAATAATAGTGTACAACAGAGTGAATGTTTATTTTGTTTGATTTTAAGCAGAGAAAATAAAAGGGATTACAGTTCTTGTTTTTCCTTTATTTTTTCATTTCAAAATTGCTACCAGTATATTCAAACGATGGACAACAGAGAGACATGGTATAGCGTGTTTTATTGCTTAGTTGACAAAGCTGTTTTTGAATGGTGGTGTTCTGTTCCTCTGACATTATGCACTTTTATAATATGTGTTAATGCTATGTGACAAAATTTTCTGATTGTTAGTGCCAAAGGTCCAATTCAGTGTATTTAACTGAACACGCTCATCCATTTGTGCTTTTTTTTTGTTTTGTTTTTAATGGTACTCAACAAGCCCATCTTTTCCCAGTCATCCATGTTGTTCCTTAGACCTTTTATTTTTGCTCAAATTGTTGAAGATGGTGACTTGTTTCATGGTTTTTGTATTTAGGTCTAATGCATGTTTAATATAGATGCAATGCTACAACTGTGTAGCTATAACTTTCTGGAAGTCAGTCTTTTAGGAATTGTTTTTCAGATCTTCAGATAATTTTTTCTTTAGCTGTCAAAAAAAGAGAAAGGTCTTAAAATTGCCAAAACAACTTTGAAAATAAACAAAATTGAAAAATTGACTATACTTATTTTCAAGGTTTTTTATAAAGATAAGCAAATAAATCACTGGAAGAGAATGGGAAGTCTAGAATACATTCATAAATGGACAAGTGATTTTTGACAAAAGTTCAGAAACATTTCAGAGAAGTAATGACAGTCTTTTAAACAAATTGTGCTGAAATAATTACATATTTACATGCAAAAATTGATCTTCAACCCTAATTTATATGATATAGAAATACTAAAGCACTGGCCCAAATGTAAAAGCAAATTTTTAGGAGAAAACATCAGATATGTCCTTTGCACCCTTGGCTTAGGAAAATATTTATTGGATACAATACCAAAAATATGATCCAAGACAAAATGCCAAATTGGACCCCGAGAAATTTAAGAACACATACACTTTTTTATTTTATTTTATTTTACTTTATTTTATTTTTTTGTTGTTACCAGGAGTCAAAGGAACATAAATACTTGAAGACACAATTTTTGAGTGCAGGGACCTCACACATGCTAAACATGTGCTCTTCCACTGAGCTACATCACCAGCCTTTCAAAGATACTTTTAAGAGAAAGATGAGCTATAAAATGGAAAGATACATTTACAAATCACAAAAGTGATGTAAGGCTAGCATTAAAAACATATAATGGAAATTTAGCTCAGTGGTATAAGTGCCTGCCTGGCAAGTGGTAGGTCATGAGTTCGATTCCTGGTACCAAACAAAAAAAGAGCCCCACATATAATAAACTCTAAAATATCAATAAGAAAAAAATCTGGTTTTTAAAAAGTAAAAGATTTGAACACACCTTTAATTAAAGAGGATATACATCTAAAAAATAGGTGCCAGCATAATGCCAGTTAAAACTATAATAGAATATTCTTAAGGCTTCTATTATTATAATAAGCTGAAATTTTAAAAATTAAGAGTACTGAGGCTGTGGAACAATTGAAATTGTCATATACTCCAATTATAAAAGTAAAATGGTACAATTACTACAGAAAACAGTTCAGCAATTTGTCAGAAATTTAAATATGCCTACCATACATTTAAGTCATTTCACATCAAAAAAAAAGGTAAGCGTATGTTCATACTAAGATTTGTGAATACATTTTTATAGCAGCTTTATTTGCCATACTCAAAATTAAGAGCAACCTGAGAGTATTTCAACAGGTGGGTAGATAACCATACAGTTTGAAATAAAGTATTTTCAAATAAAATTTGACAATAAAAATTATAAGCTATTGATACATGCTATGGCATGATTATCTAACAGAATAATGTTTCCCTAATGAATATACAATATACTATATATTTATTTACCTATTTAATTTTATTTAAAGAGGGGAAAAGAGCAAAACAGAAAAAAGGGTAGAAACAATACAGAATTTCAAAAAAATAAACAGTAAGAAATCACTAGTTGATACATTACATATTGTCTTCTTGGATACAGTTGTTCAAGCTAAAAAATTAAAGCATACAAAGTGAATATTCAAATAGTGAGGCTTCAAACAATTCTGTTCACCAATCTAACAAAAACTTAGCAAAATGGTTTGAATCCTACACACTTAAACGTGCATGCAGTTACATCCTTTAGAGTACTTTCTTTTCCTCCTTTTGCTTTTTAAGTCCATTATCTGTTTAGTTATATCATATTTCAGGTTGCTCAGTACCTTATTAATCTGTTTTGTTGTTGTTATTCACTTTTTAAATTTTTTCTTATTTATTATTATTTTATTTTATTATTTATTTATTTTATTTATTCATTGTATTTTGAAGGTAGTAAAATACAGCAGAACAAGACAGGACAAAGCCAATTGAGGCATTGCAGAGAAATTGGTGGAGAACCTCACAACAGGTTACCGGGATAACAGCAATAGGTACACTATTACATCTGGTTTTCTTCACAATAGTTGTTCCTTCAATCAGGTAGAGCAATATCTAAGGAAATACCAAAATTATAAAAACACAGTATTGAATAGAGCAATACCATTGATCAGAACAAACCAAAACAGAGATAAAAATATTTGTGTTCAAAGGGATGGCAGAAGAATATCCCCCTTATTTGGTATATAGTATAGAGTCAAACTCACAAGAGATGCTCAGATCTCTGGCTCTCACCTGCTAGTGGTGGTGGGGGATGAGATGGATGTTTGATTCTTAGCCCACACCGGTAGCCTCACAGCCACCCACCAGAGCGGTGTGCTGGCAGCCTGTTTTCCCAGCACCCCAAGTTTCAACATGGTGCAGATCTCAGGAAAAAGCTGATATGGTTCTTGCCCTGGGGCACCCACAGCTTGGGAGGCCACAGTCACTTACCAGAGAGGAGTGCTGGCTGCCTGTTTTCCCAGTGCCCCAAATTCCAACATGGCATGGATCTCAGGAAACGCTAATATGGTTCTCACCCTGGGGCATCCGTGGCTTGGGAGGCAGCAATATGCTATGTATTTTTCTATTATTGGACATTAGTCGATTCACTGTTTTATTGAAAAATACCTCAGGTTACCAGGTATGGTTGCACACATGTATAATCCAAACATTCTGGGGAGACTGAGGCAGGAATATTGCAAGTTCGATTCCAATCTGGGCAACCTAGTAATTTAAAAAGACCCTGTATCAAAATATAAATAAATAAATAAATAAATAAGACTCAGGATGTAGCTCAGTATGAAGGCCCTGTACTGTCAAAAACAAAAAGCAAAACAAAGCAAAATCCTTCAAATATCTTAAATAGAAATGGAGTTTAATTATTCTGAGCACTTGTCAGTTTTGTGTTATTATAACAAAACACTTAAAGCAGCTAAATTTGTAGAACGGGTTATTGATCTCACAGTTTCAGAGGCTAAAAGTCCTGATGGCATAATGCAGGCTCTGTTACCACCCCTTTGCTGCTGCATCTCATGGTTCAGGTAGTAGCAGTGGCTACAGATGCCAGAGCAAGAGAGAGATTACCTCTCCAACTAGTAGAGAGAGTTGAGTGGGGTCAGACTCAAGACTGTATAGTAATTCTCTGGTGAGAACTTCCAAGGCCTAACATGAGAGTGACATTCCAAAGGTATGCCTACGGACCTGAGGATCTCTCAGTAGTTCCACACATCCCAGTGTTCCAAAATCTCCCAATAGCACCATGCTGTAGATCAAACCTTTAGCAGGTGGACCTTTGGAGTCACGTAACGTCCAAAATGTAGCATTCTACTATATTTTATTAAGAAGTGGAAAGAAATTACTATGAAATATTACTGCCCTGTAAAGAAGGCAATATCCCAGTGATGAATTAATTGACATCTAATTGAAGTGGTCTATTCCCAGAGCGGTCATTTTTAATCACTGCAATGTAGAAATTGTTCTTATTAAGCCACTTCTACTCCCAAATTCTAGATAATCTGTCAACACTGTGATAATATTCTTTATTCTTCATATTAATCTACAAATGTGTTAAATGCAAAAGATGTACAATAACAGAGTTCCACCCAAGGTCTTTCAATCTAGCACAGGAGACACAGGTACAAAACAAATGACTGTCTTGCTATGTACATTAGATAGTGTGGTCAAGAAAGTTCTCTTTGACAAGTCATATTTTACCAAAGACTTAAAAAGAAAGAACAAGGCAAAGTATGGTGGGGGAAGTTGTTACATGTACATAGAACAGCTCAGTTGTTTTCAACTCCCCCTATTCTTTTCCCACCGCCTTTCCTCCATCTCTTGGTCTCTTTGCCTTTTGCAAAAGATCTCTTTTTTCCTGTCATTTATCTTTCTTTTTGCTCTTTATTTAGGTTTTAGCTTTCTCATAGAAGAGAAACCATGTGGTATTTAAATGTCTGATTTATTCCACCTAACTATTGTTTCAAGGTGCATCCATTTTTTCTACAAATGACTCATTTATCCTTCTTTATAGATGAGTAGTACTCCATTGTGTATAAAAACCACCTTTTCTTTATTCATTCATCTTTTGGTGGCATATAAGACATTTCCAAGATTTAGCTACTGTTAGTATCACTGTAATATGATATCTTTCACACTTTCAAGAAGATAACTCTAAGGGGGATAGCTGGGTCGAGTGGAATTTCTAGTTTTCATTTTTTAATCAGTGTCCATTCTAGTTTCCATAATGGTTGTTCTAGTTTACACTTCCACCAGCAATTTAAAAGGGCTTTTTTCTTTCCTGTAGCCTCACTAGAATTTTTTATTTGTTTTTTTTTTTTAATGGCAGCTACACTTTCTGGAGTAGGATGCAATTTTGTTGTTGTTTTAATTAGCATCTCTTTAGTAGCCAGAGATGATATGCTTAATTATAAATAGACAAATTATATTTGCATACATTTTCAGAATGCAAAGCAATGCTATAAGGAATATAATGTGGAAAAGTTAGTATATCAATCATTTTGAATGGCCATTTTCTTATTTTAAAAACAAAATAAAATAAGAATAAAAGTAATACAGTATTTCAAAACAAAATAATAGGAAATTAGCCTTAGGTAATATATAGCATATTGTTATCTTCAAAGTAGTTGTCCAGATTACAAAATTTAGGCATAAAAATGATTAAACAATCAAACAATGAAAATACATACTGCTCTTTTTGATATATTAACAGAGATTAGTGGCATATTTATCTATCTTGTATAAATATGAATACACACATATATATGTATACATATATACATGTAATCTTTTCCCTTCTTTTTTTTTTTGCTGGGAAAGGAAAGGTTTATTTCTTACAGTTTTTGGAGGTTTCAGTCCATACTCAGTTGGCCCAAGGCAGGGTGGCATGGCAGGGCCACAGTTCATGTGGCTGCAAACAGCAAGGTGGAAACCAGCAAAAGAGAGAGAGACATGCCTTCTTCATGCCATTACATCACATCCTGGCTATACCCCTAGGTGGGTGTAGCACTCATACCCCCAATCCAAGCATTAGACAATGAACCAATCACAAATTCATAATGCAAAGGCATAAGGCCTGGGGGCCACCAACATAAACCATGATAGAGAGGGAGAGAGAGAGGGAGAGAGACAGAGTGAGAGAGAGAGAGAGAGAGAGAGAGAGAGAGAAACTTTCTCCATAAATGGTTAGAACATGAATATTTTTTGTTTTGTGAGCCACATGGCTGTGTTGCAATTACTCAGATATACCATTATAGTAAAAAAACCCTGTAGCTGTGGTTCTCTTCTGATAAATTTTATTTGTCAAACCACAGAGTGGGCTATAATTTGCTGACCCCTGACCTAGTCCTGTGGAGAGATATTTGTGATTCAGACATAGAAGCAATGGACATTACTTCCACCCTTTCTGTTGGCTGGTTATCAGTCACATCAGTTTAGGTAACTGCAGCAGAACTCAAAAATATAGTTTAATTGTATATCCAGAAGAGAAAAGAATATTATGTGGCTCAGCAGAATCTGCTACAGTTTTTAATACCTTAATGTGAACTGACTTTCCCAGGAAAACCAGAAGCCTCTCCTGATTCAGTTTTGCAATTAGGATGTTAGATAAATTAGTGTGATACTATTTTCTTTCATTTTTTATTTAAAGAGAAAAAAACAGGAAAAAGGTAGAAATATTACAGAATTTCAAGAAAAGAAGATAAACAGTAAGAAATCACTAGTTGATTCATTACATATTGTCCTTTTAGAAATAGTTATGCAAGTTACAGGATTAAAGCACACAAAGTGGACACTAAAGCAGTGAGAGTGCAAACAGATCTGTTCAATAATTGCACAAGAACCTAAGAATATGGTCATCAATCCCACACATCTAAACATACATGCAGCTATATCTTTGATAGCGCTTCCTATTTCCTTTTTCTTACAATAGCAATTATACATTTTTAAAA
This sequence comes from Hydrochoerus hydrochaeris, assembly GCA_004027455.1. Classification (NCBI taxonomy): domain Eukaryota; kingdom Metazoa; phylum Chordata; class Mammalia; order Rodentia; family Hydrochaeridae; genus Hydrochoerus; species Hydrochoerus hydrochaeris. Next base: position 101,014 of record PVLA01006767.1, read on the forward strand.
TTTTATTTAAACAGAAAAAAAGGTAGCAACAATACAGAATTCTAAAAGAAAGAAAGAAAAAGGAGTCTTTTCCCTTCTTTCTTTTCTCCTTTCCTCTATTACAGCTGTTCTTCTTTTTGAGCACTTTCCCTTTCATTTTTTGCAGCATCTATTGTACATTTTGGATTTTATTTACTCTTTCATTTTTTTTACACTAGGGAGATGATATGGTACTTACACACAAAAGTCTGATTATTTCACTTATGAGTATGGTCTCAGGTTGAAACCATTCACCCATAAAAGCCTCAAGTTTTAAAAGATAGATCTTTCTTTTTATGTCTTGTTCTTCGCTATGTTTTAGAAAACTCTATACTTGAGTATATATATATATATATATATATACATACATACACACCATTTTTAATGTCCTCATGATGTTCCATTTTATAAGCAATCCATAACTTATTTATAGATATATATCCCATAATATGAGCATAATATCATTGCATAGTACAATATTCCATAGCATGAATCCATTATGTTCCATCGTATAAGTAATTCACAACTTATTTAAACATTTCCAGTCTTTAAATTATTAACTGCTTTTTCCTTTAAAATAATTCTTTAGTATGAATACTTCAACATGTATCTATAATTTCATTGGGGATGATAATTTTTATGGCTTCCACAGCCTTTTTCTTTCTTTCTTTCTTTTGTTTTGTACAGAGAATTGAATTCATGACCTTGCACTCATGCTATTGAGCTATTTCTCTGGCTCCACAGCCATTTAGTCAGATTTTCATTGTTTCTAACAATTACCTTTGATAAAGATTCTTTCATTGTTTGTCTAGCATAAGTCAAGAGTCAGTGTTTCTGTCTTTCCAAAACCCAACAAGGTAAAATGTATATCCATTATCTCCCCAGAAAGGAAATATAATATTAAAATATTATGGTTTAAATATGAAATGTCCCTCAAAGACTTGTGTGTTGAAATCTATTTCCCAATACTTGAATGTTGAGAGGTGGAATGTGGCAAGTTAATTGAAACCTAAAGGCCCTGATCGCATCAATGTTTGTGTAGGCATGCAGAATGTAGAAGTTATGGGGTCTTGGAAGCTTCCACCAAAATTTCAAAGAGAAGTGCTACAGTTTGGAACAAAAATTGTTCTCTCAAAGCTCATATACTCATAAGTGGGAATTTGGTAAGGTGATTGATTGGGTCATGAGGTCATTAACCTTATCAGTAGACTAATCCTTTGATCAGTTGATGGCTGAATGAAGCTTTGAGAAGGTGGCACCTGGTTGGAGGAAGTAGATCACTTGTGGTGTAACCTGGAAAGATATATTCTAATCCACAGCCCTTTCTTCCCTCTCTGTTTTTTTTCCTCTCTGCTTTCTGATTGACATAAAGTGAGCAGCTTTCCTCTGCTTGCCCTTCTGCAATGATACTTCTACTTTGGAGCCAGTCAAACTTTATACATCTTTGCCCCTTAAATTGTGTATGTCAGGCATCTTGTCTGCAGAAATGTGACTAACTCATAGCCTCTGTTACAAGATGGATGTTCTGAGATGCCAAATAGGAGAAAGTTAGGAAATTCAGAGATTAGTAATGACAGGAAGCCAGGCTCATTCCTATGAAAGAGTGCCAAAAGATAAGGAGATATTACCTAGCAATTGAGATAGTATTACAAGACCTAGAACCAAAGCTAGAGCTGGAACCACAGCCAGGGGAATCATCCATTGCTAAGAACTCTAGAAAAGCAGAGAGGGGAAGAGAAATATTCTGGCTTCTCCTTTCCTCACACTCTCCAACATTCTACTGCCTGAGTTTGTTTACCTGTCTCAGTAAGGAAAGGGAAAGGAAAAATAACTTATTTTGATGCAGAATAAAGCAAGGAAATAGGTTTTACAGCAAATAAGTAATCACAGTACAGATTAAGGTAAATATTCCAGTTAATGGATCGTTGTATTCAAATATGGGGGATTAAGAATGAATAAAACTTTTCCATAACTTGGGTAGTTTTGAGTTCATGTTTATTTTCAGTACTTAATGGCTTCACCAGGAAAATAATATTATAAAGGTACAGTATATGTATTCCAGTGTTGGCACATATACCTAACAATTCTGGATTTAAAACTTACTATTTAAAATTTTAATGCAAAAACAAACTAAGAAAAGAGAGGAAAATAAAGAATAAAAGAGAAACTATGGCAAATTATCATTAAATAAAATTGATTTTCTTGGGTTGATTTTTCAGGGGAATTACTTTGGTCCTCAAGTTACTATATTCTCAAGTATGAACTGATCTCACCTACCTAAAAGGAGTATTTGTGACTGATTGGAGAAAGAAGTTTCTAGAGACTTTAGTGCAATTTGGCTCATACAGTGCATTTGTACTTGCCAAAGCTGTTTGACACACACTTTATTTTGTCTGAAGAGCAGTTTGTATAGACAGCTCATCAGTATTTTTCCGTCATTAAATTGCATAGGAACTTATCTGAACAATAATTCATTTCCCAGGTTCTATGCCTTCAGCCTTGTGCTCACCACATGGGTCAAGTTTCCACCTTACTTCCTCTATCATGTCACACTGTTACTGAATATCAAGAAAAGCTTCTCTGACAACGTTAATCACTCAGGTTCTGAAATCCATGCATCTTTCTGATGTTACTTAGAAAACAAAATTATTTCTTTGCTATGTGAACAGATATCTGATTATATAGGTGTTTATGAAAGTTTCACTTATAGGTATATGAGGAATTGTTTTTTTAATCCAGCAAGAATCTTATGTTCTTATAGGCAAGTGGCCTGCTTCAGCAGACTTCCTCTGGGTATTCAGCTCTCAACAGTAAGACAAATGATTGAGGTACTCCAGAGCAGTGAATCACAAATGCCTGTCTATAAACTGCTCAGAATAAATGATGACATAGGGGAATTTTATTTTAAGGGGAATTAAAAAAAAAGAACCAACAAAACTGGATTCTTGGGCCCTATGCTAATCATTCAGTCCAGGAAATACTCACTTACTAGGCTGGAAAGGAGCCAGTAATTTTTCAAAATATCCTTTTCATGTTTCTTAATAATCAGCCAAACTTGGGAAATAACATTGTAGAATATCTCATGTAGTAATTGAACTTTATTGTTATAGTTTAAAGACATTATCAATGTCAAAAGAAAGGTAAATTTCCATATACATACAAATTTCTTAGAACACATATAACATGTCATAGTCAAAAAGAACTTAATGAGACACAATAATTGCATGGTAATGTGTATCCAGATGGTATTGTGGAAGGGTCTTTGAAACCAAAAAAGGACATTGGTTAAAAACAAGGAAATTTGAATAAAGTATGATATTTCTTTAATAATAGTGTATAAATATTGGTTAATTAATTGTAACAAAAGTACCAACTGACTTCAGAAGTTAATAACAGGGAAAACTGGGTATTAGTATAGTTGAAACACTCTAACAAATTAGCAAATTTTCTAAAAATCTAAAATTGTTCTATCCACATGTGATGATTTAATATGGGCTCACATCTCTCCTTATACTAAACTGAAATCAAAATGGATCAAAGTTCTAAATATTAAAATAGAAATACTTAACTGCTTAGAATATATAATACATAAAACTCTTGAAGACATTGGCATAGTCAAGGACTATCTGAGTAGATTCCCAATTGCACAAGAAATGACAGAAACATGAAATGGGATCATACAAGACCTAGAACCAAAGCTGGAACTGGAAACACAGAAGAGAAGACAATTCAGTGGAAGGTGAAGCCAACCAAGGAAATCAGTTAAAAACTGCTGCACAGAAAAGGACATAAATGAGAGAGTAAAGAGACAACCTATAGAGTGAGGACAAAATTTTGCCAGCTGTTACTGAGAACTAATATCTAGGATACAAAGAACTCCCCCTTCAAAAAAAGAGAACCCCCCTAATAAAAAACCAGTCAAAAATTGGGCAACTGAAATGAACAGACTCTTCTGAGAAGAAGTACAAATGGCTAACATGTACGTGAAAAAAAAAAGTTCAGCATCTCTGGTCATTATAGAAACGCAAATTAAAACAACACTGAGATTTCATATTATTCCAGAATGGTTATCATCAAGATATCAAACAATAACAAATGCTTGCCATGCTTTGGGGAAAAAGAAGCCCTTCTATGTTGTTGGTGGTAGTGTAAGCTAGTACAACCACCATGGAATTCAGTAGGGAGAATCCTCAAAAAACTGAAAGTAGAAATTCCATTCACCCAGATATTTCCCTTTTAGATATCTTCTTGAAAGAGTTAAAAACATCATGTTACATTAATACATTAATTCCTATGTTTATAATAGTACAATTCATGTTAGCTAAACTTTGGGAGTGGTTTATATGCCCATCAACAGACAAATGGATAAAGAATATGTAGCATTTATACACAACAGAATAATACTGTCATAAAAAGGATAAATTTGATTAATTAAAAAAATATGAGTACACTTTGAGACCATAAAGTTAAGTGAGATAAGTCAGACACACAAACTTAAATGTCATGTGGTTTCTCTTATATGAAAAAAGCAAAGTATAAATAAATCAAAAGTCAAAATAAAAGATAATAAGAAATAGGAAAACAAAATATTTTGCAAGTGGGAAAGTGATTAAAATATGGAAGGAGAAGGGAAAGAAGGAAGGGGAAGGGGATGAGAAAAGAATTACTATGTGTTATGTACATGTACCAACTCTTCACAATTATTGTAATCATTACATACTGCAAACATATAGTAATAAAGAACAGTTTAAAAGAAAGCAATGTAAATGGCACTCTGGAAAATATTTGACACATAAAAAAGCCAGTAATGGAGGAATATGGAGGGGGAAAAAAACAAAACTAAAAGAGAGAAAATAAATGGCATCTGTATATCTTACCTTATCAATAATTATATTAAATGCACATGGATTAAAAGTTCCAATTAAATTAATGAGATTAACAGAATGGACTAAATAAAAATGTGATTCTGCTATATGTGTATAAAAGGAACACTTTTGGTGTTAACAAGCACATATAGGTTGAAAAATTAATTAAATGGGGGACTGGGATTGTATATCAGTGATAGAGCACTTAGAGCTTAAAGATAGCCCTTAGTTTAATTTCCTGGACAAGAAAGAAAAGCAGTAAAGTAGAAATAAAGATATACTATTTATACTAAAGAGAGCTACACTGGTTATACTAATATCAAACAAAATACGATCTTACTAGGGTAAATATTTTCCCCCAAAACTCACATCTAACCAGAACTTTTGAAAGAGATCTCGTTTGGAAATTGCATTTTGGAGATGTAATCAAGTTAAAACGAGGTTATAGCAGTCATGATGACTAAACGTACTGTAGTATTCTAAATGAGATCCTGGAAAAGAAAAAGGATATTAGGTAGAGCTGAGGAAATATGAATAAAATATGGACTTAGTTAATAATAATATATCAATATTGATTCATTATCTGAAACAAACCATGCTCACTTAAAATGCGGATAATAAAGGAAATTGGGTGGGGCTTTGAAAAATCATGGAAGATAAAATACTATTCTAGAATTTACTAGTTATAAGATCAGGAAGTTGTTTCATTTCTTTAATAGCTTCTCTTTTTCTTTTTTTTTTTCTTCACGGTACTGTGGATTGATCCCAGGGACTCATGCGTGCTAGGCAATCATACTACCACTGACCTAAATGCTGTGTGTACCAGAAGGAAGTTGTAATCCTACAACCATCCACTCTCACCATCCTTGTCCTTTTTTATTACTGCTCACAATTTTGAATTAATTAATAAAATTATTTAACATATATTGAGTGCTTTGGTCCAATGTTTCCAATGTTTTAATATTTACCTTCATTTATAAACAACCATGTAATAGTGATACTATTATTATCATTGTACGTAATACAAAGTTAAGAGTAAAAGAGGTTAAGTATTATTTTACATATTTCACATAGCAAGTAAAACCAGCAGTATAAATCCAACCAGACAATCAAACTCCAGAGCTAGAGCATTGAATATCAACATGATATAGTCTCCTCTTTAGATAATGCATATCATAAACTGGGTATGGTATCAAGTGTTTATAGTCTGAACTACTCATGTATGCTGAGATGAGAGGTTCACTTGACTCTATAAAATCAAGAGTAAGTTTGATAAAACAATGGACCCCATTTTAAAACAAAACCAAACCATAATATCACAATGCTTATAACTGCAATTTTATTTGTCTTCCCATCTAGTCTCTGAAAAATTTGAAAGAATAATGTCCATCTTGTTCACCACTTTGTCATCCATACATGAACTCTTAACAACTAGTAAACATTCAATAAATGTGTGTTGAGTGTATGACTGTAAATTTAAATCAATGAGTGGCTTTGTTAGTGTGTTGTCTAAGCAATCTTGCTCAATATAGCACTTAGATGTCTGGAACCTACAAAAAAAATTAAAATAAAATAGTCTTTAAGTTAATACCTTGATTGCACTTTTAAGAACCTTGAAGTTTTCTGTGTCTTATGCTATCAAATTATAACAAACTCATTTCTTATGTATTTTGTAATATAAGATTATGAAGCATTACTAACTAGAGAATAAAATGGTTACTAATACATTGTTGAAGACTGATTAAAAATAAAAACCTCCAATAAAATATTGACCAAATACTAATTAAAAATAAGTTTTAGTGCTATCATACAACTTTAGCAAGAGATTGTGGGTTGAAAGTCGTACATGGCTGACACCCAGTGGAAATCAGGTATAAAGCAAGCTTGATTTATATAGTGATTTTAATTTCTAACCATAGTGATTAATTTTGCTACTTGTATTTACATTGAATTTTATACTTCATAATTTTGTATTTTACATCCACAATAGTCATTTTTAGATATTTTTAAGAGGTATAAAATTTTCTAGGAAAATATTGCTACCAACCAAGAAATAAGAGTTTGAACCCTAGCACAACAAATAAAAGAAGACAAGGAAGAAAAGAAAGAAGGAGGAGGAGGAGAGGAAGAAGAGGTGCTGGTGGTGAAGGAGGAGCAGTAAGAGGAAGGAAAATGAAGAAAGTGTTCAGTGTTTTAGAGCAATTTTAAACATAACTGAAGTCATAGCATTAGTGTTTTAGAGGGAGTATCCAAACACACTGCTATGTCTTTTCATTTACATATAAAACATGATATCCATGTAATTCCAATATTATGAAGGAGATAAATTAAAAATTAAACAGCAATTCTCATGTAGGTACCATCTAGCTGTATTTTGAGATTGTCTAGTATCTAAAATGACAACTGGAGATTATGACACAATTGTCATAAATCTTGCCTCTTGTCAAAAGTTTAAACAAAGTCGCTTGATATGTTTAACAACAAAATTTGTCAACAGGAAACTAAAGATTGATAAGACAACTGAGAGAAGTGTGTATTTGCACTGTCAAGTAGCCAAAGGAAATAACTTTTGCTTTGAAGTGTCATCTTTGAGTGAATCATACAGTGATTATAAACTTTAGACTAGTAGTTGTTAAACTATTTTATTTCATAATTCAGTAAAATTTTTAAAAATTCATAATATTTACATAAGTTTGACACACTTAAAATTTTTGTCTAAGTTCAGACAGTCCATGACTTTCATGTTTTGACCTGATTTTTCAGTTTTACAGTGGTGCAAAAGTAATACACGTTCAGTAGAAACTATTTTATTTTCACCATAGTATTTAATAAGTTACTTGATATAATCAACATTTTATTTATTATGTTAGGTGAGATTGACCTATTGTAGGCTAGAGTAAGTGCTTGAGTGCATTTAAGATAGACTAGATGGAGCTATGATACTTGGTAAGTTAGGAGTATTAAATATACTTTCAATTCAAGATGCTTTCTGTTTACGATGGGTGTATTGTAACACGACTTTCTATTGCAAGTTGAAGAGCAGCTGATGTAAATTTTAAACTTATATGTCAAGCAAATAAGACATTAATTAAAATATGGTATTTTAATTCCAAAAATGGTGGAAGAGGTAATCTGTGTTTAAAGGGCAATCCTTCACAAGAAACAATCATGCCCTCTATTTTTCTCATTTTTTTCACACAAGTAAAAACACAATCAGATACCAGTAATTTGTGACTTCTCCTCTACAGCATATTGTAAAATCTTGCTTTCTGTACGTCTGTGGGAAATGAGGATTTTATGTGAAGTCTTTTTTGGTGTTTAGTTTACCAACGTCTATATTTTAATAGCATCAAAACTCTACGGAGATTGGGATATACATATACAGAAAATTTTTCATTAATGACCAGGTATAGTAGTGATTATCTATAAACTCAGCATTCTAGGATGTTAGGCAGGAGGACTTCAAGTTCTAACCCAGCTTGTACAACTAAGCGATTTAGTGAGAGTCTGTCTAAAAAAGAAAAACATAAAGGATTAAAATGGTTGGTAATACAGCCCAGTATGAAAGCCCCTGTTCAATTCTCAGCACCAAAAACAAGCACTGTTTAAGTAAATTATATTCATTGTCTCTTGTATTTCTCACACCAATTGTATGAACTGGGAACTAATATTTGGTTCTCTATTATAGCTGAGAATGCTGAGACAGAGAGGTTCAGTCAATGGTCTAAGGTTCTAGAATAGGCAAAGGACAAGGAAAATATATTTAAATTCAAGGAGTATGAATCCAGAGATTGTATTGTTGGGCAAAGTGCTATAACCTTGTATCTGAATAGTTCATTCATCTTGCTTTCATAGATAAAAGACTACCCCCCAAAAAAGGTAGTTTTGACTGGACAGTGTGGATAGTGAAAGTCCAAGAGTCACATTTGGGTCTTGACAACTTCAGAGAACACAAAACCTCTTTATCTCCAGTGAGCATATAAGTGTCCTTAGACCAGTCAGAAATGGAATCACTGGTTGTCTTATTTCTCCTTTATCCCAGAAGATAATAATTAAATTAAGTCATTATTGTGGCACAGCAAATATCACCCATTTTCAACCAGCTAATAAGTGACCACTTATTCTGTTTAATAAATACTACTTTGCTTTGTAAAAGGATTGGGTTACTGATTTTGGACAGTATAAAGAAGGAGATAACATCCAGTCTCTGTTCTCAACATATATTTTCAATATATATATATATATATATATATATATATATATATATATATATACAGACAGAGAGAGAACAATATATTGTAGTGTTCAAGCCTGCTTGTCATCTTATGTCATTTATAAACATAGATTTGTAAAACTTTTAAAGAGAAATAAACCATCTAATATATTATTCCTATGATTTTCAATTTTCATAATCAAATTTCTAACAATGAAGATAGATATATGCAGCATACACAGAAATATAGACATTACAAACTGCATAAAGTTTCCAGAGTGTAGAAGCAGTATTGAAATGAGGTTATTACTACTAAGTATGTCAGAGTGAGAGTTTCTTCTCTTTTCTTTTCTTTTTCTTTTTATTATACCAGGAATAAAACTCATGACCTTGCACTTGCCATTCAGGTGCTATACCAGTGAGCTATATCCATGACCCTAGAGTGGGATTTTCAATGTGAAAACCACTGAGGTAAAGAACCCTTGTTACCATGTGGAAGATCCACTTAAATTCATTACCTTATAGCTTTCCTTTGAATCTTGAACCCCATGAAATCAGTATAATATGATGGGCCTGCTGATCCTTCTCAAGTGGAAGAAACCTACTTTTGAGGAACCAGAGAGTATCAGGCAGGAGTCCAAGAGAAAGGAATTCATGGTAAATAGCTTAAATGAGTTTTGTTTTATACTTGAAGGAGAAGCTCTGATATTTGATAGAACACTTGCCATAGGTAAGTTTTTTGGTAGCTTTAAGGATAAAGACCTTATATCCTAAAGCAAAACCCTACCTATTATTCAGTTGCATAGCAAAAAGCAGGTCACAAATTTTCTAAGGTTTGAGCTTCCTGCATTTAAATTGTTAAATATATAAAAACCTATATTTTTGGGTGTTGTGAGCATTGAATGGCATGACTTAATAGCTTCACACATGAAAGACATTAATTATTGATTGGGGAACTGTATTTATCCTTTAAAAATATTCTCATGGATCAAAATTATGGTAAAAGAAGATTTAGGTGAAAGGACAAAACTCAGTAGAACCATGATAAATTTAGAATCAACAGAGAGCTGTTTTTAAAGTAGAGGCTGTAAGCATACATACCTTAATTAAAATAATGGCTATATTGCTCTAAGCACAAATGAAAACAATCTTTTAGAATTTTCTTTAGAGTCTAGTAACCAAAAACACAATAAAAAGAATTCTCTGAAAGGAAAATAAACTGCTCATAAAGAAAGAACAATTGGGATAGGGGAAGGGATGAAATAATGAAGGCAAAAGATTATATACACATATACATATGCATACATATATATATACACACAAGATAGAAAGATATACAACTAATCTGTTAGCTCATCAAAACAAACAGTATGTGCTTTCATATTTGATATTTTGATCATTTTTCCATACCTATATCTTGTAATCTGAAAAACTAATTTGACAATAACAATATGAAATATATTAGCTAGTGTTAATATCCTATTATTTTTTGAAATTCTGTATCATTATTTTTATCCTTATGTTGTTTTAAAATAAAAAGAATTGATCAATTTAAAAAATTCTACTGTGAGTTATAGTTTGATTTTTCGATTAACAAGCTTGAATGCTCACTTATACTCCAATCTTGATTGCAAACTATTTTTGGAAGTTTTCCTAACTCTGAGGACAAAGTTTTCCCACATAGAAATCATTAAAAGTTTATATGATTCTAACTGCTCATCTTCTTTATTACATTTCTTTGTCAAATTTCAGATCATTATTAGGTAATTTCTTTTTAAAAGAAATAGCAGAGTTATTTTTACCTGATTAAAGGATAAACAGTTTAATGAAAGAAACCAGAAGAGTACAAGATGTGATCTGCCCAGCAATTGGGTGGCTGAGGCAGGAAAATTGTTGCAAGTCTGAGAACATCCTGGGCTACAAAGTGAGCTCAAGGCTAGCCTGAACTACATAGTGCGACCCTGTCTCAAAAAGATTTAAAAAAAGAAAAGAAAAAAAAAAAGAAAGAAAAAGGAAAACAACAACAACAACAAAAACAAGGTATGATCTGTCTTGAAGCCAGGATATCTTGCACATCCCAAAAGATAGTTATTACTCTACTAATCTAAAAGATTCAATTTATTATCAGGTGCTTTGGCAATGGAGGGTAAAAAGCCACAAAGACACAAGAAAGGAATATGTAAAACATATAGAGAGACTAACAATTAGCCCACTTTGTCTGAAGCAAAATGTTCCTGCTGAAGTATGATGAGAGATAAATATAAAGATTTGGAATATTATTATGGAAGGGTTGAAACACTGGGTTGAAGGACTGTGGTTTATTCAATACAAAATAACAAACCTATTGATCACTTTGATCCTGCACATAACATTAAGTAATAAACCATTAGGAATTTTTCAAGGGAGATGTTTGAAGGGAATAGACCCCAGTACCTCTCACATTCTAAGCATGTACTGTCCCACTGAGCTACATCCCCAGGCCTGGAATCTTTTGCACAAGGTACTAAGTTACCAGTAAATAGGAGCAAGAAGGTCTTGTATGCTATTATACAGTTGGGTGACTACAGATAAGAATAACAGTGCACATTTCAAGGCAAGGTAGGAAAAAATGGGATTTTGAAAGTTTCTTACCACAAAAAAAAATGCTTGAGGAGGTAGATATATTTATGTGTTCTTCAATACTACATATATATATATATATATATATATATATATATATATTCATATATATATCACATGGCTGCCCATAAATATGTATCATTTTCATATATTTACTAACATAAATTAAATAAATGGGAAAAAATAGAAATGAGAAAGTAGTGATATAGTTTCAAACTACTAAAAAAGAAAATAGTAAGCAAGGTGTAATGTGCCATTACACCTGAAATCCTAGCACTCTTTGAGGAGGACAAGAAGCTTGAGCCAAGCCTTGGCAGTTGAGTGACTAAGCAAGATACTGCCATAAAACAATTAAAAAAAAACTTTAACACGACTGGGAACATAGCTCAATGAGAAGACCCCAGTTCCAATCCCCAGTAAGAAAAAAAAAAAAAAAACAACCAAACAAGCAAACAAACACCAAACCAAATGGCCAGATCACAATTCTATGCACATGGAAAATACTCATTTACTAGTCAGTTTGGGAACCAGAGTGTAGTTCAGTGGTAGAACACTTGCTTAGCATGTGCAAGGCCCTGGTTTGAGCCTCAGCATAGGAAAGGGAAAAGAAAAAAAGAGAAATTTTTAGAAAAAAAACTATCAACAGGGACACAGGTGAGAAATGAATTAAAGAAGATATTTACACAGAAGAAAAATTTAGCCAATTGAAAATGCAGAATGGTAAAAACAGCAACAAAAGGACATATATGTGGACATGGCAAAATTATTATTGGTTATTAATAACAAATATATTTTCTTTTCTTTTATTTTTTTATAATTTTTTATTTTAAAGAGAATAAAATAAAAGAGGACATATCTAAGCAGATCAGAACAGAATAATGTAAGCAACACAGCACTTCACAACAAGACAATTGGATATTAACAGTAGCTATCATAATGTCTCTTTCTTTGAAATAGTTCAGCTTGGCTTTACACACAGTAATGTCAAGCATAACAGAGTAGAATAAACAACTAAAGAGAATGGAAGTACTGTAAGACATTCTGAACCATATGACCGAAGATGAACAATAGCTGCTATAATATCTCATTTTACATAAAAATTTTGTTTTTACTATTGTACGTATTAAAATCCAATAAGACACAAAGTAGTAGAACCAATGGTAGCAGAAAAACAAGAGCATAGTAGGACTTCAGAGCAAGATGATATTAAATCAACAATGGCTGCCATATTGTCTTGCCTTCAAAGTAACTATTCATACAATCACATATATTAAGATCAAACAAAACATAATGAAACCATTCCAACCAATGAATGAAAACATAAGACTTCAAAGCAATATAATGGTGAACCATGATTACCATAAAATCTTCTGTACACTAACCATTTCTTACACTAGGGAGACTATATGGTATTTATACATGTGAGTTTGATTTATTTCACTTATGAGTATAGATTCAAGATGCATCCATTTATTTATAAATATCTCAATGTGATCATTCTTTATAGCTGAATAGTTATAGTAATCCATTGTACAAAAGTACTGCAATTTTTTATCCATTCCTTGGCTGATGGGTACTTAGGTTGTTTCCAAGATCTGGCTATTACAAATTGTGCTGCTATAAACATGGGTGCAAATATATCACTGTGGTAAGATGTTTTCAGTTCTTCTGGGAATATAACTAGGAGTGGAATAGCTGGGACAAATGGGACCTCCATCCTTAGCTTTTTGAGGAAGCACCAGATTGACCTCCGCAGTAGTTGCACCAGTCTACACTCCCAACAACAGTGCAGAAGAGTACTTTTTTCCCCACAGCCTCTCCAGCATTTCTTGTTGGTAGTTTTGTTGATCCTGGCCACTCTTTCTGGAGTGAGATGGATCTCAGTGTGGTTTTAATTTGCATTTCTCTAATGACCAATGATAATGAACATTTTTTCATGTATTTATTTGCCATTCATATTTCTTCATCTGAGAAATGTGTGTTCACCTTGGATGCCCATTTTTGGATTGGGTCTTTGAATTTTGGGGGTCCATTTTTTTTTAATTCTTTGTAAGTTCTAAACAGAAGTCCTTTGTCTGAGGGAGAGTTCACTAAGATTTTTTTCCCAGTTTGTGGATTTTATTTTCACTCTGATGGAGATTTCTTCTGGCATATAAAATCTCTTTAAGAAGATATGGTCCCAGTTATTGATTCTGGGAAGTATTTCCCATGCATGTTGGTTCTTTTTCATGAATTCTCTACCTACCCCTATGTCTTCAAGATTTTTACCTACGTTGTCTAGCAACAGATTTAGTGTTTCTGTTTTAATGTTTAGATCTTTGATCCATTTGGATTTTAGTTAAGTACATGGTGACAGGCATGGGTTTAATTTTAGTTTTTGGCACACGGATAGCCAGTTTTTCCAGCACCATTTATTAAAGAGACTATCGTTCTTCCAGTGAACATGTTTGGCCCTTTTATCAAAGATAAGGTGGTTGAGTGTGTTTGTAGTTGTATCTTCTAATCTATTCCATTGATCTTCAGGTGTGTTTTTATTCCATTACAATGTTGATTTTAGTACAGTAGCTTTGTAGTATAACTTCAAGTCAAGGATTTGATGTCTCCTGCCTTGGCTTTGCTGCTTAGAATTGTCTTTGCTATTCTAGGTCTCTTCTGGTTCCAGATGAAATTTAGGAGTGATTTCTCTAGATCTATGAGGTATGTTAATGGTAATTTCATTGGGATTGCATTGAATCTGTATAACAATTTGGGGAGAATGGCCATTTTCACAATATTTATTCTTCCTATTCATGAACAAGGGATGTCTTTCCATTTTGTGAGGTCCTCTTCAATTTCTTTTTTCAGGGTATTATAATTTTCCCTGTGAAACTCTTTACATCTTTTGTTAGATTAATTCCTAAGTATTTCATTTTTTGAATGCTTATTTTATTTCTCTCTCAGTGATTTTGTTGTTAGTGTATAAGAATGTTATTGATTTATGCGTATTGACTTTGTATCCAGCTACATTGCTGAATTTATTTATTATATCTAGGAGTCTTTCAATGGAGGTTTTGGGGTCCTCTATATAGACTACCATGTCATCTGCAAATAATGACAATTTAACTTCTTCTTTTTCTATTTTTACTCCTTTTATTTCTCACTCTTGTCTAATTGTTCTGGTTAGTATTTACAGAACTATGTTGAACAGAAGTGGTGATAAGGGACACCCTTTTCTTGTGCCTGAATTTAAGGTAAAGGCTTTCATTTTTTGATTATTTAATATGATGTTGGTTGTTGGTTTGTCATACATGGCCTTTATCATATGGAGGTAGAGGCCATCTATTCCAGTTCTCTGTAAGGTTCTTATCAAGAATGGGTATTGGATTTTACCAAAAGATTTTCTGCATTTATAGAAATGATCATACATATAGAAATGTGATTCTTACTTTTGGCTGTATTGATATGGTAGATTACATTTATTGATTTATGTATGTTGAACCATCCCTGCATGACTGGGATGCATTCCAATTTGTCTTGGTGTATAATCTTCCTGATGATTTGCTGCATCCTGTTTCCCAATATTTTATTGAGAATGTTTGCATCTATGTTCATTAGGGAGACTGGCCTGTAGTTCTCTTTTTTATTTGGGACTTTCTCAGGTTTTGGTACTAGACTAATATTTTCTTCCAAGAATGACTTAGGAAGAATTGCTTCCCTTTCAATTTCATTGAAGAATTTGAGGAGAGTCAGCATTAATTCTTCTATTTATTTCTTGTAGAATTCCACAGCGAATCCGTCTGGGCCTGGGCTCTTCTTTGTTGGTAGGAACTTGATTATATTTTCAACTTCATTAATAGAAATTTGGTTATTCAGCAGTTTTGCATCTTCTTGATCCAGCTTTGGTGGTTCATATGTTTCTAGGAATCTATCCATTTCTTCTGTGCTATCGAATCTATGACAGTAGAGATTTTCAAAACAGTTGCAGATGATCTTCTGTATTTCCACAGAGTTGGTAGTGATTTCTCCTTTTTCATTCTGTATTGCATGAATTTGAGTCTTTTCTTTCCTTTTATTAATTAGGTTGGCTAGAAGCTTGTCAAATTTATTTATTCTTTCAAAGAACCAACTCTTTGATTCATTGATTCTTTGAATTGTTTTCTTAGTCTCTATTGCATTAATTTCTGCTCTGATCTTCATAACTTCCTTCCCTCTTTTGACTTTGGGCTTGGCTTGCTCCTCTTTTTCTAGCTGTTTGAGGTGTAATATCAGGTTGCTTATTTGTGTTCATTCTGTTTTCCTAATGTGGGAACTCAGTGCAATAAATTTTCCTCTGAGGACCACTTTCATTGCATCCCACAGGTTCCAGTAAATTGTATTTGTATTTTTGTTTGCTTGTAGATATTGTTTAATTTCTTCTTTAATTTCTTGTGTGACCCACTGATTGGTCAAGAATGTATTATTTAATTTCCATGTGTTTGTGTGGTTTTTGCTGTTACTTTTATCATTAATTTCCAGTTTCATGGTGCTATGATCCAATAACATGCATGGGATAATTTCAGTTCCTTTGCATTTACTTAAATATGTTCTGTGGGTTAGTACATGGTCTATTTTAGAGAATGTCCCATGTACTGCTGA